>JAJLVG010000381.1:0-19143 GCA_030564585.1 Martiniozyma abietophila
AATTAATCAGTCATTCACGGCAAAAAATGATCATCCATCAGCAGAAGAAAATGAATATGAAAACGGAAATAAAATAAAATCAATGAGTTACTCAAAATGGACTAGAATTCCACCTTTCAGGTTTTCAATTGCATTTGCAAACGTTTCTCAACTTTCTACTGATAAAAGGGTTTATGGTAGAACATTCTGGTATGCAGGTAGTTATTGGAATTTTTATCTTCAAAAATCTTTTATTGCAAGTAAAGGAACTTATCAAGTTGGAGTTTATTTACATCGTGCCAACGGATTTAATACAGATCGTTCATCTTCTATTTCAAATTCTCCAGTTTCTGTTTTGTGTTTTAATGATGGAATTGAATTTCCTCAATGTCCAAATAATGATTATCAAACATTTCATTTTGATGATTACAACGACTCATCTTCTTCATTAAAAGAAAATAATTTTGATATGAAATCATCAGATCTTAACGATAAAAAAGCATCATTAAATTCTAATTTTATTGATGGTGATTTCGATTATTTTTCAACTACTCAAATTGAAAGTGGTGTTACTGGTGTAAACGGAGTTTCGGGTAGTACCAAAAGTGGAATTGAGAATTTTGATGTTTTTACCAACAATATTAACTATAAAACATTTATTAAACGTTATTCAAGAAATGGGAAAATAATGAGCAGGCCAGTAACATCTTTTTCAGCTAACAGATCACTCCCTTCATCTAAATCCAGCTCAAATGATTTAGATAATAATTCTGCAAGCATTATAAATAATGTTACAAATGATATGTCAGAATTAAACTTGAATCATCAACATAAACGTCAAAACTCACGTATTAAACGTCATTCGTTCAAATCATCACTTGAAACAAACCCTCATATATTACATATTTATGAAGATTCTAGAACTGCTATAAAAGTCTATTTTACAATTTTCACTCCATCACGTCAATCTAAGCCAACTACAACGGCTTTCTTATCCGTTCCCGATGATTTCAGTAAAAGTCAATCTTGGGGATGGAAAAGTAATAATTTATGCGTTTTTAACGAAGAAGGTCAATTCCCTGCAGAAGATGATCAAATTATAAAGTTTATGATTTTACTTGGAAATGTCTAACGTTTATCTAAATCAACAAGGTTTGAATTATTATTTCCATTAAATCTCAATTTTTATCTACTGTTAAAGTTTAACTGCTTAAATTTCTTTGTCAAGTTTCTCTTATCTAAAATCTTTATACGGTTTGTTCTCGTAGAGTATTTAATGTATAATAATAATACTAATCCCTTTCCACCCACTCTGGAATCCAATGAAACTTTTCTCCAGCCATAAAGGGAACAATCTTAACACCTTCATCATACTCTAAAACTTCTGGAATAACAAATTCCTTTCTAATTAATCTAACTTCATCTTTTGAGTTTAATTTGTCTTCATTAATACCATAAAACTTATTACCGAAAGTAGAAACGAAATCCCTCAATTTGTTTAACTTCCCAACTCTTTCAAATGCTTCTGCAACATAAGTTAAAACATATGGTTGAGTGTAAACACCAGCACAAACTCCTTTATAAACAGTTTTCTTTGTAATGTCATGCGGAGCAGAATCTGATCCAAAGATAAACCATGGGCTACCAGAAACAGCAGCTTTTAATAATGCCCTTCTATCGGATGGTAACTTTGCAACCGGTTTACAAAAGTTAACAGGTGCACCAGCCCAATCATCAATTGTTAAAAATAAGTGATGGGCAGTTATAGAAGCAATGACTTTTGGTGTCTCATCTTTTGATAAATCAGCATTAATCCTATTAACTTCTTGAATTGCTGCAGCAGTTGTACAATGTTCGAGAACAATCTTCAAATTAGGAAAATCATTGTGTAGTTTAACTAAAGCAGGAAGAAACTTTGGTTCAGCATTCAAAACATGAATATCTTCTTCTTCACTACTTGATTCATCATGAGAATGAACTGAAGGTTTTTCACCATGAAGATTTAACACGAGATCGTATTTCTGCATTACTTCAAAGATAGGATAAAAAGCAGAAAAATCATTAGGATCAACACCTGCACTTGAATTAGTTGTAACACCTGCTGGATAACATTTAATTCCTCTGATGGCACCTTTCTTTGCTGCTTCTTCGACAACTTCAGGAGTAAGATCCTTTGAAAGGTAAAATGTCATTAAAAACGTAGTCTTTGGAGATAATTTTTGTAGGTCTTCCTTATATTGAATAACTGCTGGTAGTGTAGTCACTGGTGGTGTAATATTTGGCATGATGTATGCGGTGGAGACACCACCTAAACGTACGGATGGCACAACTTGGCGCATCATGGCGCCCTGACGAAGATGCACATGGTAATCAGCAGCATGACCTAAGGAAACAGACACTGTTGACATATTGCGTATAGTATATCTACTAAAAGTTTTGTTCATGAAACAAATAGACTAATAATCGTTTAACATAAAAAGAAAAAGAAAAAGCTTTTTCTTCTCTTTTCTGAAGAGACGTTAAAATTTTTTTGATATTAAAAATATTCCATTGGTTGAAAAGGAAGAAATCCTTTAATCAAATGACAGACGCTGCATCGGCTCCGGTATTATCCACAATACAGGATGAAGATACTTTGTTTGCAAAAGTTGAAGCTCCTTCTAAAACTTCTTTGAGAGAAAAAAGACGTCATTTGAATCCCGATTACAATGATGATGACATAGTAAACCTTCTTACACAATATTATTCTTTGGAAAAGCTTGCAAAAAGATTAAATGAAAGAGATTCAGATGATCAAGTTAGATGGAGTAAAATTGCACTTCAATTTCCGGATGATCTTGTTTGCGATTCTGCTATTGTTTCACAAAAGCTACAGCAACTTCTAGATGAATTAAACTTAACTGACAATGAGTCAAATGATAATAAAACCAAAAAACCACATGAATGCTCAGGTAAAGATGGCATTTGTTGTAATTCCAAGTCTTGTTTATCATCAATTGAAAATCAAGAAAGTAATATATCTATTTGGAATCAACAAACTGTTTGGATCCTTGCGGATACTTCATATTCACCATGTTGCCTAGATACAATTGCAGCCGAGCATGCTGAATCCACTCACGTTGTTCACTTTGGTGACGCGTGTCTTAACCCAGTCAAAAACATATCATCTTCTTATATCTTAGGTCGACCTTACATAAATATAGATGCAGTTATCAAAACTGTTTTGAATTCAATTGATGGTGAATCTAAAGTATGTCTTATGTCTGATGCATGCCATTCATATATTTTAGATGAAATAAAACGTAAAATAAATGATACCTTGTCAATAGAAGTCATTGTTGCTGATTTGGATTGGTCCAAACCGGGATCTAATTCAGTCATAGTTGATACATTCGAACATGATAATTCTTTTGAAAAATCATCATTAATTAAAGTTGGTAATAGACTGCTAAAAGGGTTACAAACAGATTCCGAATATGGGGAAGATGATTTCAATCAAGAAAATGATAAAATCATTCAAGAATATTCTTTGATTCATTTAACAGTGCCCCATGAATCTAGAATGTTATTATTATCTACAAAATTTGCTTTTGTCTCATATATCAATCCTTTAACTGGCAATGTAATTAATGCTAGAACTCCAAATCTTATGAAAAGATATAGATTTATGCAAGAAGCGAGATCAGCGTCAACTGTTGGTATTCTTCTTAATACGCTTTCACTTTGCAATACCTTAGCTTTGATGAATACTCTTGTGAAGTGGATTACTGAGGCAGGGAAGAAACATTATCTTTTTGTAGTTGGAAAACCAAACGTTGCTAAATTGGCAAACTTTGAATGCGTTGATGTTTGGTGCGTGGTTGGATGTGGCCAAAGTGGTATTATTGTTGATCAGTTTGGTGATTACTGGAAACCAATTATCACTCCTTACGAATTATGGCTTTCTTTGACCAGAGAAGTTTCTTGGGAAGGTAAATGGATTGTTGACTTTCAAGATGTGTTATCAAAACGTGGTGATTATGAAGAAGAAGAAGAAGAAGAAGAAGAGGAAGAAGAATTAACGAAGTCTAATAACAATTTGGACCAAAAATCAAAAGAAGCAAATACCGAGTACGATTATGATGATGATGAAGACGCACCTCAATTCAATCCTGTTACTGGTAAACTATCACTGAACAAACCTTTGAGGCAACTCAAGCACCTTCAGATTGAACTCGATGAAGTGTCAGAGTCAAGGACGAGTAATAAATCTAAAGGTAACCAATTATTCAAGGCAATGTCCGATCAATTGAGTGTCAAAAATACAATTTCTACTGCCGCAATGCATCTACAAGGTAGAGAGTGGAGAGGTCTTGGGAGTGATTTTATTGATGGTGAAGAAGCTGCTCAAGTGGAAGAAGGAACAAGTGGTATTGCCAGAGATTATGGTTTTGATCAATGATTTTATTGATATTTTAAGTTTACGTTTTGTATATAGATAGTTTATAGAATTTTAAATGCAATATGCAAGGATAAATTATAGAAATGATTAATGTTAGTCAAGTGACCCTATATCATTCAGTACTCATCTCTTTCTTTGCCCACTTTGAAGAGAATTCAGTTGCTTGTAATTAACTGCTTTCTTTTTATTACTGATTTTGATTAATCCTCCAGGAGGCAAACCAGGAGAACTTGATCCGAAGGTGTTTCCAGCTGCCGGTGCTCTAGATAAATGAGGTATTGTTCTAGAATCGACATAGGATGGCGGATTATTGATTGGCTGACCAATGCTTTTTCGCTTTTCTACCCCTCTCTCAACTAGCTTCTGTGGAGCGCTAGGTAGGAGTGAAGAGTTTTGGCCTTTCTGGAGTTTCGGTTGTTTTGATTTTTGGTTTATATTTGAGCCTTCATTTTCACGTTTTCTTGGAGGTTGGATGACTCCGGAAGTTACTCTGCCAGAACCATTACCAAAGGACGAAATTGAAGCGTTGATTAGTAATTGAGGTTTTGGCAACTGTGGTTCGTAATATTCATCATTATTAATTAATTCTTTAATTTTATTATTTTTGTTTCGTTGAATCACTCTAGGCATACTTGGGATTTTGCTATTACCATTTCTCCTCTGTTTAGTAAACCCAATATGAGCGGCAGTAACCAGGTTTCTTTCGTGGACATCTGAAATCAAGTTCCTCCATGTCTTATTGGAAACTAACGCTTCACTGGAACCAAGAATCCACATAGAGGCTCTAGCACGGGTTAAAGCGACATTCATTCTTCGAATATCTGCAACAAATCCAATACCTTGATGAGGTTCAGCTCTGACACATGAAAAAATGATAACGTCTTTTTCTTGACCTTGGAACCCATCCACTGTTTTAAAATCAATTTCTTTTAAAATTCCTTGACCGAATTCACGTATAAATAAATTCTTTAATATTCGTATTTGCTCCTTGTAGGGTGAGATAATTCCAATTTTATTTGTCCAGTTGATTGATGAATACTGAGAAAACAAATCATTCACGATTTCTAATGCTACTTTTGCTTCTGTGTGATTAAATAAGGACATAGTTTTTGAATTTTTGCGTTGATCACCATCGACCTGAAAAAAACGGTAAGGGCCATAATCAACAATCGAATGCCACGGCCTGGTGGTTAAATCACTCATTCCTGGACCATCAAGTAATTTCGAATTGTAAAATTCTTTGGACGGAAACTTTGAAATATCTGGATGCATACGGTATTGAACGTTTCACAAGTACACCGAATCATTATAATTGGTTTGCATCCTGACAAATAAAGACTGCTCATAATTAAGAGCTGCTGCCTTCTGCGATAGAACCGTTGGAGGTAATTGATTAGGATCACCGACCATGATACATTTTCTACAACCATACCTTAAAGGAATTATGGCACTCAATTCAATACATTGAGCTGCTTCGTCAATGACAACTGTGTCAAAAGTCATAGACATGCCTGCTAAAACATCATGAGCAGAACCTGAAAGGGTAGAACAAACAACTTGCGCTTCGTTCATAATTTTGAATTGAAGATTTCTTCTTTCAATATCACGATTACGTGTTTTGACTGCACGTTGTTCACGAGCTTCATCTAGTCTTTTACCCAATTCCCTTCTCCTTTTCATGATCTCTTGTAATTTAATTTCAGTTTCTGCAATTTCTTCTTCACTCAAACCATCACGAGCTAATTTTTCTTTCAATCTATCTCTTTCAATAACACACTTTTTATGTTCTTCACGAATGCTGGAATCATCAGATTGCTTGAAAGCAGACAATTGTGCGTCAACTTGCTCTTCCAGAGTTAAATCCTTAACCTGTTCATTGATAGCATCAGATTTACCTAATCTAACCACGTTAGGTGTGAACATGCTTCCATTTGAGTTTTTAATACCATTTCTTATTCTCAAAACTAGTTCATCAACTGCAGCATTAGAAGGAGCACAAACCAAGATCTTTCGTTTAGCAATAACGCCATCTTGTTTGATACCAGGAGTCATCACCGTGTGAGCGGACTTTATATTATATGTTAAAAAGTGTCCAATAACGCCTAAAATGGTTTTTGTTTTACCAGTACCTGGAGGACCTTGAATTAAAGAGAAACCACTTCCAGATGTAGTACCAATAATTGCCTGAGCTTGTGAATCATTAACACCATAAACTTTTTTCAGTTCTGTAACTTCTTTGGACGATGGTTTTATCAATTCAGTAGGCTGCGCCTTCACAATTTGATCAGCGAGATTGTAATATTGTAAACCTTTCAGAGATGAATACTCTCTCTCAATTGTTGTCATAGTAATAACTTTCATACCAACTATTTCCATCTGGGGAGATATTTTGTTTAAAAATGATTTTTTTGTAGAAACACGAAGTGTTATATCAGCATATGGACCCGTGGTGGTTTTTATTTCACGAACTTTAGCCAAGCAGTTGATCTTGCAAGTTTCTGCCAATTTTTTTGGAACAGAATCATCATCTGAAGGGAGGTGATCGATTATCATTAGTAGTATCAAATCATTTTCACCAAACAACCTCTTCTCATTAATAATTTGTTTTTTAACACTGGCATAGACGTCAAAAAAAGTATCAGTAGCAGATCTAGAGCCCATTGTCATTCTAAAAGGAGTTTCACTCGAAACTTGTTTGGCCCTTTGAATAGATTGCCAACATTCCAACAATAATAACGGTTCAAAATACTTCTGATATTCAGCAGCGTTGCTAAAACTATTTTTGATAGCATTATATTGAGAGATATCCGATTTTTCAGGTATATCACCTGTCTTATTGAAATCCCACTGAAGTATTTTCATATATAGGGGATTCATATCAACGTTCAATCTTAATCTCATCAATTCTTCTTCCTTCTTCTTCTGATCAACCTTCTGTAGCTTGATAACTTGCCCTTGTGCATTGTATCGAGGACCTTGAAGGGATTGTAACTTCATTTTTGACTTTTTCATTTTTTCTAAAACCTGTTCTCTTGTAAATAAGCCAACACCTTCAACATCAGACTCATCTGACTCAGAATCACTTTCAGTTTTTTCCTTTTTTTTATTGAACCCTGCCGGACGTGAAGGAGCCACTGCAATAGGAGTAGTTCTTTTTTGTTGCAGTTTAAGCTGAGCTTCCTCCAATGCAGAAAGCCTTTTTGGTACAGTCAAATCAATACTTTCATTTTTGACATAAGGCTTCAAAAAGTTACTTAAAGATGCTTGCTTTCCTAAAATCGATCTCTGATTATAAGTCATTCCTGAGTCTAATTTGATTGTACCTTGAGAAAGAGGCGACCCCTTACCACTTGAAGAAATACTAGCTGATGCTAACTTGATTTCTTGTTTGATTGGATTTGTAATGCTTTGAACCAAATCATCATCCATGTTTCTTGCTCTAAGCAAAAGTTCCCCTCTCTGCTCTGCCGACATCTTGTTGTTAAACTTTTTTGCCTTCATACACAAATTAATAAGGATTTCCAAAAGGCCAGAATCAAAATTTAGTTTGACTTCATTACAAAGATCAAATAAAGTTTTGATAAGATTAACACAAATTACAAGTAAAGCAGCATCAGATAAACGGAGCCATTTAAATAGATCCCACAAAGTTGGTAAAATAGCAGAAAGCAAACCTCTTGTTACTTGGGCAACACTAATATGGTCTTCTTGATTAGATTCACAACCAATAACAGCGCTAATAACTTTGACACCAGAAACAATACTTGTAGATAGGTCCAATACATCTCTGGTAAAGTCTAAAAGACCGGAGGTAATTTTATTAGCATGATCACTATTATTCACGGAAGCTTTTAATTTCTCATAATTGATTGACCAGTCAAAAATAGAATTGAATACCATTCCTTGAAATTTCCATATTGCTTTCCATAACTTGATCAAAACTTTTGAGTTACCACCTTCAACAAACCCACTATGAACAACCAAACCTGTCACTGGATCAAATAAAACACCAACCAAATCCATCAAAACCTTAACACATCTCTTTACTCCAGTATAAACATGTGAACCAATATTCGATAATCCATCAATACCATTAACAATAGCTTCTAAGGTCGAAGTGACATCGGTATAGCTGTCTCTGGAAAGTCCTAAAGCACATCGAAACACCTCAACTCTTCCATCAACATCCCAACACTCATACAAAAACCCCATAACTGATTCGTATACACTTTCTTCGGGTGATAAAATGCACGCCCAAAATGATTTACATGCCATTGGATTCCTTAATAAAGCACGCATCGAATCCATATTGAGATGTTGGGTTAACCTTCCCATTAATGATCCTAAACATACAGTAAGCTCACGAGTAGCTTTATTATGCACACTACATGAGGCTACCAACTCTTTGAGATCAGATTCAGAAAAAATTGTCTTGCCTTCTCCAATTTTGTTGATACCTGTACCAGATTGAATCTTAGTTTTCAAGTACAAAATGTCTATTGACCAAATTTTTCCTATATTCCCGTTTTCATTACCAAGGGCACCTAAAATATTGATTAATGGATCAATGTCTGCTAAAGAAGGAAGACTGGCACCCAAAAGGTCCCACAATGTTTTCCATTCCCACCTTGTGTTTAACACTCTCCCTTTTGAAAGCTCAGAGCAGTGATGAGAAAACATTGCAAGATCATAAACCATTGCAGTATTAATCAAACCAGAAGAAATTTTTGATAATGCAGGAATAGTCAGAGTATCAAAAACAAGAATTGCTTTCTTATCAAGTAAAGATCTAGCACTAGCTTTATAAACTAATTCAACATCTAGTGATTCTTTCAAATCAATTGTCAGTTCTTGCTGCATCATATCCATGACATATAAACCAACAAATGTACCACAATTAGGATGTTTCACAAAATCAATCATGAAACGGAATAGTCCAATAGTAAATTGACAGCAATTTGCACCTTTTAGAACACTAAAACATTTACCCATCCAATCAACTAAATCTATAAACAAATTTTCTCGAATGGAATCACGCTCTAAACCTTGTAGTGGTAAATTATCCGGAGTCAAACTTATTAAAAGTTTTTTGTAAACAGGATTTTTGAATGTCATATCAAAAAATGACATGTAATTATGAGGCTTTATTTGATCAAAAACTTCAGATTGAAGCTTCTGCAATGCAATTGCAAGAAATCTAAGAAGGTAACATAAAGGTTCATCTGGATAGGAAAATATATGATTAACAAAAAGCTCCAACATCGATATTGTTCTGAAAGTAGATTTTTCTCGGAAAGAGTCCGTAGCAAAAGGATTAAAGAGTGAACTTTTTACCGCTTCAACATTTGATAATTTTGTTAACGGAACGATGTTGGACCAAAACTCTATAGCATGATTATCAGTATAAAATCCAGGATCCTGTATATTAAAAAAGTGAATTTCGTATTCTTCTTCAAACAGTGGATCAAGATCAATTTCGGTTAGCAAAGATTTATTTTGGTATAATTTTGAAAGCGACCATTGTCGTTGTTGATCATTGCCTTCAAATAATAAATAAATTAAACCTGGGTAAACATTACAGTAAGATTTGAGTATTTCATGAGCTGGATCTAAGAATTTAAAACACCCGTCAAAATAAGTCTTCAAATTCTCGTTTAGTCTAAGAATTTTAGGATGTAGAAGACATTCGATCAAAATCAAAGTCACAACTTTCGATAACTCATCAGGACTTAATTTGTTTTCTATAGCATGGTTCAAATTTTTAAATAAAACCTGAGCTTCCCATTCTGCTGGTTTATTCAATGTAACATCAATTGAAGAATAAGGCACCTTTTTCTTTAGGATGAACTGTTTTCTAATATCAGCTCTTTCTTTATGGTAATGATATAGACAGTTACTACACGAGTCAAGAGAACGTCTAATAGATTCAAACTGATCTGTTTCAAAGTCCACATCAAAGCCCGCTAGAACTACAATTAGGAATGCGATTACTTTAGCGGATACTTTAGAGTGACAGAAAAGATGATCCTCAACTGATTTTTCCAAGAAATACTGCATACATTCTTCAACAATACTTTCCTGAAGTGATGCATCATCTGTCGTAAATGAAGCATCAATTCTATCCAGCAATAGTTGCTGCTGATTCGACATTGATCTCTTTCTAGTGTTGCTTTTGAAATTGTAAAGATAATCTTTTTTGAAACAAATTTTTTTTTGATTTTCGTTACTTTTTTTCTCTCTCTTTTATTCTTTTTCTTTGAGGTATACATTTTGTTTCAAAATTGTACATCAAGAAAATACCCTTTACGAATACACTATTCAAAATCAAGTATAATGGTAAATGACAGCTAACAATTTATTACTTCAAGGAAATATTTATAGAAAATTAGCCGCTGAGGCACTCAAAAGACGATTATCATTAGGGAAACAGGCCACTCAAGCTTTCTTGAAAAATAATAAATTCCAAGCTTCAGAACTTGCTGGTGAAGCAAAAGCTTTAAAGCTGAGCGTAGATGAATATAACTGGACTGCAGCTAAGCTTATATTTACTTATTACAATCCTCATTATCGAGTAACTAACTCGATTGATCTTCATTGTTTGACGTTAGAAGAAGCTAGGTTTTATCTTGGAGATTTCATTCAATACTCTATTAAAAGACATCAGTACAAGATTAATGTCATTGTGGGTTTAGGAAATAATTCTAAGACAGGACCTAAGTTAGGTGATATGGTTTATGAGCTTTGCCGATCACTTAATATTTACTGTATCCAAGATACCCCAGGTATTTGGCATTTGGATATTGGAAACGATTTTAAAGCAATATTGAATTGGAAAAACTCGCTTTTTTAACTACGTATAATTTTTATGATGCTTGAGATATCATCTCTTTTTGATTTGAAAATAGTTTGACAATTTATCAACCAGAATATAAAATAAATGAACTTAATGCTGGTCACAAATATATATGTATACCGATAGTTTTTACAACTTACCTAAAATCTGATCTAGCTTTTCTTCCAAAGACTTCAATTTTTCATCCTTTTGCAAGTTGGCTTGTGTTAGAGTTTCAACAGTAGATTCAAGCTTTTCTACTAAGTTTTGTAATTTTTCAATATTTGCTTTCAACCCACCAGCTGACGCAGACTTTGGCTTTTCCTCTGCGGAAATCACCTCGCTTGATGTACTTTCTGGCTTAACCTTTTGTTCAACTTTTGGTTCAACTTTTGGTTCAGCTTTTGGTTCAATTTTTGGTTCAGCTTTTGGTTCAACCTTTGGTTCCACTTTTGACTCAACTTTTGACTCCTTCTTCACAATTTCTTGTTTCTGTTTCTGTTTTCTTTCTTCCTCCCAACCTTCAGCACCATCACTATCAACACCTTGAGTGTCATCATCCGATAAATCATTGACTTTCTCAAGTAAAGAACTAACCTTCTTTTCTTTGAGCATTGACTCGACACCTTTTTCAGAACTTTTCGAAAAAACTGGTATTGAAACTTCTTCTTTAATTGATTCATCAGCGTGTGATGGTTGTGTTATTGGCTTTGGATTTGATTCAATAGTAGATGGAGCCGGAGCCGGAGCCGGAGCTGGAGTATCCGACTTTGATTCACCAACTTTAACAGGAAGTGTAGTAGTTGGTGTAGTTGAAGGATTTTGTTTTCCTTCATAAATATCTTCCATTGATAATAAGATCGGACCTAAAACAACTTTACCATTAAAAAATTCATCTGAAGTCATAGCAGGTATATTAGATGGGGCATCAGGGAAAATATCATCTTGAAACATTTCAGAACGCCTTGGTACAATGAATGATAAAGGTTCAATAGCATTATCATTACGAAGTTTATAAGCACGAACAATTTCATTTTCTTTAATATTAACAGTTCTTTTTGGAGCAACAGCAAATCCACGTTGTGGATCAGTAGATTGATATTCCGAAACAGGGTAAAGATCATCATTTTCTATAGAAAATTCATAATAACGAACATTACCATCACCTTTACCTGCAACAAATAACAGATTAGTATCTGGATCATAAAATGGTATTAAGACACCCGAAGAAGAATCAACTGATAAAAATCCACCAATTGGACCAGAAGCTAAATCGTCAACATTCCAAAGACCAATTTGTCTTTCAGAGAATCTATCAAAACCGGTTGTTGCAATTCTATTAGTATTACCTAACCAAACAATACGAGTTGACTTAGCACCGGTATGACCGGGTGCTTCTGATAATAATACACCAGATCTTGCATCCCAAATACGTAATATTTTATCACGCGATGCAGTAGCAATTTGAGTACCATTATAATTCCAAGTGAATGAAGTAATTAAATCCTTTTGTTGAAGTGTAACTTCACATTTTGAAGTTTCTAAATTCCAAATTTTAATCGAATAATCAAAAGAGGATGACGCTAAAACATTTTTAGCAACAGGATTGAAACTTAAATGACCAACTTTTCTGGAGTGACCTTTCAAAGATGATTCTGGAGAAACGTCAATAATATTTTTAGGATCTACATTAACGTAACTGTAATCTTCAGGAACTTTCCAAATAAGGATCTTTCCGTCTTCACCTGATGAAACAATTTTATCATCATCAAAAGGATCAAAAACAGTATCAAGTACATTACCACCTGTATGACCTCTAAACATAGGGACTTTGTCTGGAGCTTTACCAGTTTCATTCAATGGAATCACACAAAATGAACCGATACCATTTGAGTTTAATGAAAGATATTTCCCATTAGCTTGAATGATGTTTGAATCAAATGCAGACAAAGTTGGTTTTAAATTTTCATAACATAGTTCCTTTTTATATGATTGTCCATAAACATGACGGTACTTCGAAGCACGAACAAATTTTCCACTGTTACAGTTTAATGTGTGTGTGAGTTAGTAAAGGGTATAACTTTGTTGAAAAAAAAATAGAACTATACACAGCCGCCGCCAATTGATGGAAACAAAAATTAGAGAAATTAAGCAAAATCAATAATAGTTTATTTTATTAATTGAAACATACCTCATGTTTAATCTGTACTTATCGTGGTAAACAAAACTAAAATCCTTTTCTTCCCTTTCTTAAAACAAAACAATATTCAGTTCCAATATTTCTATTATGTTCAAAATGAAATCTCGAAGAAGTTCGCGCAATCAGCAAGAATTACGTAATACCCACACTTTCACGTGACATATTCTGTTTTATTTCAAATTTAAAGGAAATCTTTTTTAGTAATGATTATACATTTATAACTTTATATTCTTATGGTGTCATTTGAATAGTGATTCCATGTAATCATTAACTTGAAATATCATAAGAATAAATCAGATATTCAAAAGTATTTTGAGCTATACTCTCTTACTGTTGTTAATATATGCGGGGAATTGAAAAATATATAATTTTCCCGAATCCTACAATAAGAACCTGTTGATTTTATTGTTTACTTCATATAATTTATACATTTTTTATAGAGTTTAATATAATATTCAGACAATGTATATACTACTAGGTAAAGTGAAACAATTCATTTTGAGCTTTTCATATCATATTAAATTATAATTTTTGACTTCCGTTCATCGGAAAAATAATTTTATTAAAATTCTCTGGCTGTGCATTCGGTATTCCGTTTATAAAACAGTTTTGTATTGGTGTTAACTCTTTCATCTATAAAAACCACTAGTTTTCCTCCCTTTATAATCTAGGTTTATAAATGGGTTCAATCGAATTAACAATATTTTATAATGACAAACGATATTTGTACATCAATCATTTTTTCTGATGATCCAACTCCACTTCCAAAGCCTGCTCCAAGAGAACTTGAAGAAAGATCAGTTTTAGATTTATTTTCTTTAAAAGGTAAATATTGTGTTGTTACAGGTGCAGCTAGGCAAACTGGTATTGGTTTCAATATTGCCAAAGCTTATTGCGAAGCTGGTTGCTCCGGAATCGCTTTATGGGATTATGCTGATTCTACAGAATCAGCAAATTATTTAAAAGAAAAATATGGTACAAATGTTAAATCTTATAAAGTTGATGTCACATCTTCAAAAAATGTTGAAGAAAATGTTAATCAAGTTGTTAATGATTTTGGAACTATTGATGTTTTTGTTGCAAATGCTGGTGTTGCATGGGAAACAGGTTCAATTTTAGAAGATTGTAATTCAGATGATAAAGATTGGCATAAAGTTATTGATGTTGATTTAAACGGTGTTTATTATTGTGCAAAAAATGTTGGAAAAGTCTTTAAAAAGAATAAGAAAGGTTCTTTAGTTATTACTGCTTCTATGTCAGGTTTAATTGTTAATGTTCCAAACTTACAAATGCCATATAATACTGCAAAAGCTGCATGTATTCATTTAACAAAATCACTTGGTGTTGAATTTGCTCAATTCGGTGCTAGAGTCAATTGTGTTTGCCCAGGTTACATGGATACAGGTTTATCTGACTTTTTAGATCAGAAAGTTCTTAACCAATGGGTTCAAATATGTCCTATGGGAAGACAAGGTATACCAAAGGAATTGGCAGGTGTTTACCTTTATCTTGGTACTGATGCATCTAGTTATACTACAGGTTCTGCAATTGTTGTGGATGGTGGTTTTATTTGTCCTTAAACAAAGCTAGGTTTGAATAAAAATTTGAATATGGATATACCTTTTAAATTAGATTCAATAATATAGATGAGTTCATAAACTATATTTATATTTATATGATAGATGAATACATAAACTATAATAATAGTTATATAACATATATGAGCTGTTTGTCTAATAATGTGAATGTATTACAAAGGTCACCTTTTACCTGAAATTACGTAATGCGGGCACGTAAATTTATTTTTGATTTACTTTCACACATAAAAAATGTAAGTAAACTATCAGAACACATAAAACTCTGTTCTTTTGTTATAAAGGAAACAATCAAGAGTAAGAATAAAATAAAATGGTAGAGAGTAAAGTGACCTCTTATGATTTTAGTTACTTGCATTTAAATCCATTTGAGAATATAACGAGCACTGCATTACTTCAAGCCCAGCCTAAAATCAAAGCGGCTTCTCAAAATGAATTACATTTGAATCAATTAAAACAAGAAAAATCTCAATCTTCATCATCTTTATCTTATATTTGGAAATTCACTAATGGTATTACTAATCGAGTTTTCTTTTTAAATAGAATATTCTCATATTTTTCTTATCCATCAGAATTTGAAATTCCGGTTATTCCTAATATAAATAAGCCTTCATCTAAAACTCTTAAACAAAAAATTGAAGAAATAAAAGAAAAACAATCAAATGCAATATCGTATAAAGGTTGGAAAGATATTTCATTGGAATTGGATGAACTGGAAGGTAATAATATTTGGAAGTGTGAACTTGAATCAGATTTATATGATCATGAGCTCGTTAAACATCAGTTAACTGAAATGCAAGAATACAGAGAAAAAAAGGATTATAAAAAATTATTATACATAATTAGAACTTCATGGAAACGTGACTTCGCAGGTATCAACAACGAAAAACTTTATAAACAAAGTCACATTGGAACAAAGCTTCTTATTGAAGAGTATATTGAAGAATGTAAAGCAGTTTTGAAAACATTAGTATCTCCTGAATGTTCACTGCAAGATTCATACCTTCTTGAAGTTTTAACAGAATCAAAACGTAACTTTGGTAGAGCCGCAATTACAATGAGTGGTGGTGGTGCATTTGGCTTAATTGGTATTGGAGTTTTTTCAACACTTCTTGAAGCTGATGTCTTTCCAAAAATAGTTTCAGGATCAAGCGCAGGATCTATTGTCAGTGGAATCATTTGTTCTAAGACTAGTGATGAGATAAAACAAATATTTTCCGATCTATTTGAAAAAGAATTTGAAGTTTTTACAATCAAAGGGGATACTGACACTTTTTATACTCATTTATCAAGACTACTCAAATATGGAATTTGGTTTGATAACAAAAATTTACAAAGTACAATGAAAGACTTTTTAGGTGATATCACATTTAGAGAAGCGTTTAATAAGACTGGTAGAATATTGAATATAACAGTTTCACCTGCTTCAGTTTATGATCAACCACCTGTGTTGAATTATTTAACAGCACCTAATGTTCTTGTGTGGTCAGCAGTTTGTGCTTCTTGCGCTTTACCTTTTGTGTTTCCTTCAAGTACATTGTATGAAAAAAATATGCAAACTGGTGGTATTGAAGAATGGTCAAATGCTTCATTGAAATTTGTTGATGGATCTCTTAATTCAGATTTACCAATAGCAAGGTTATCCGAAATGTTTAATGTCAATCATGTTATTGCTTGTCAGGTCAATCCACATATTTCACAAATTATTAAATTTGCAACTGAATGTCTTGATGGCTCGAGATCAGGATTCCCATGGAAACTCAAAAGATTAATATTCAAATTAGTTTCAATTGCTTCAATCGAAACTATTCATTACCTGGATATTTTTAATGAAATTGGTATATTTCAAAATTTAGCTACTAAATTAAAACAAATACTTACACAGTCTTACATTGGTGATATTACAATTTTACCAGAGATAAGTCCATTTGAAATGGATTTTACACTAAAAAATCCAACTCCAGAATTCATCTGGAATTGTATTTTAAAAGGGGCCAGAAGTACATGGCCAAAAATGTCTATAATTGAGGATCAACTTTCCCTTGAACTTGCATTAGATAAACATATTGGCGTCATAAAATCGAGAGTTGTGTTTGGAAACTCTAAATTAATACCAAAAACTTTATCAAGTAAACATCTGAAAATTTTGAAACAACCTTCCAAGATGAATCAATCAACTTATATGTCTACATCATTTTCGATTTCAGATTTTAATCAAATAAAACCTGTTTTGAGTGAACTTTCCAAATTTAATAATAATTCACACAAAATTTCATCTTATAATATACCTCATTCATATTCTGCTATTGGTGACTTGTCAAAAACAGGTAAATCACCGAATAAGCAGAAGTATGAATCAAATTGTCATTTAAGAAATCGGAGTAAAACTGTATCTTCAAATATAAGAAGGAATAATTCGTTAGGCCAAATGAAAACAAAAATATCAACAAAAGTATCACCGAAACCAACAAATAAGAGGAATGTGAGTTTCAGTAGACGTGGTTCAGGGTCAAGCTCAAAAAGCTTTTTTGAAGGACCGAAAATGGACAAAATCGATAGTGTAGAATGTGAATCTGAGTTAGATAATTGTCATGATGAAGAAATTTATAACAAAGATATAGCAAATTCTTATTATTCATACTATCAAACAGAAAACCTTAATGATGAAAATGAGAATGTGCTGACAATCGAGGGTTTTTATAACAAACCACCTTACAGTAAACAATCTGAGGAAAAGCCTTCATTACAATCGTTATCTTCATCTTATTATAAAATGGATAGTTATACTAGAGAATATCTTGAGGATTATGGCAAATCATCAAATACTTTTTCATATAGTTCAACACCAATAAAACAAAACCGTAGCATTATCAGACACAGACGCTCTAACTCATCATCACTGGCGGATGAAACTTTAGGAGAAAATAAAGATTACGAAAACCTTCGACAGATTAAATCAGAAGATACATAAAAGTTTATACATTTTGAAAAGAAGTACTTCGTTTCTTGAAATAGAAACAAAAATAAAAAAGTAGTGTTTACGATATATAAATTTCGGGGAATGTGACTTATTTTTGTATTTAATTTTATGTTTTTTCTGTGTGATTTAATTATAAATTCCATCATCTCGAATTGTTTAGTTGTGTTCCAGTTACCTATAATTTTATTGTCTGTCATGAAAAATAAAAATGTGAAACATTTCCGAATCGATGGATACAAAATTAACAGGGAAAGAAGATGAATACAAGAAGATAAACATAACTTTGAAAACTATCAAAAAGATAGCTGAAAAAATAAGAAAAGAATCAGACAAAAAATTGGAGAATTTTTATTTTAACAGTAATCTTTCAAGAATTTCTGGTAATGATATAAATAAATCGTGATTTTTATCAGATTTTAATTTTAATTTAATGATTTGAAATATGGTTTCCTTTGAAAGTTGGCAACAATTTACGGTCATTACCTTTACAAGAAATAAAATTGAATACTGAGTCCTTTCACATAAACTTATTGAAAGAGGCTTTGCTTTTTGATACGAAAAACAAAATTAAATGTAATTTTGATACTATAGTAGCATACATAATTGTATATAATTATTTATATACCAAAAACATAGAACCACTGTGCTTATTTTATTAGTAAATTTTGACAAGAGAACGAAAGAAAAACCTTGAATGAAATGCACTGCATGTTTTGTTTCAATCAAGGGAATAAAAAATTTGTATAAGAAAAATATATGGATTTAAAAAGATGTTATGATTTGCTATTATGTACTACATGTTGTTACGTGGTTTAACTTTTGAACTTATTTATTGATTTGTGTTGCTGAGCTGAACAAAACATCTCTTTTTCCGTTTTGAAAAAAAAATGAATTAAACGATTTTTTCTATTTATTCCATTTAGATGTTGACATTATAGAGAATCTTGAAATAGAGAGAGATCAATCAAACATCATGGGTGCCACGGGTCACATGATACATATATATATACCCACTGATTCCGTAAGGCTGGAAGAGGGTATAACGACTTATAAACAAGTCAAAGAGGAATTGGAATCAAGTTCCATGAAGGCTATCGGATATTTTGATGAGTATTT
>JAJLVG010000382.1:3247-14617 GCA_030564585.1 Martiniozyma abietophila
AAAAGCTATTAAAATTGGCTCCGCTGTCATTTTATTTGATTTCTCTAATTTAAATTATTTGCCATACTGTATAATTGAATATATAATAATAATAATAAGAATTACTTTCATGTTTGATGAGTTTAAAAGATAATCAAGAATAAAGTTAAGTTAAAATTACAGGTTTATTGTAAAACTTATACTAAAAAAAGTTTTTTTTTTTAAATGTAAAACTCAATAAATATATACTAAAAGGAGTAAATTTAAAGTAAATCCTATTATGTATTATATTATATTATGAAACTACATACCTAATACATACACAATTTAAGTATTATTCTGAGTAAATCTATATATAGCTTATAATTTGATTTAGCGTGAAGGATTTTTATTTATATATAAAAAATGATTTCAACCTCTCCAGCTAGTGTGGGAAAATGATCTAGAATCACAAATTAAATTAGAAAAAATATATAATAAAATATTGAACAGCTGTACACCAATTTTTTATTTATTTATTATTACAAGTACGTTCAACCCTACTACTACTTCTACCAATATATGAAACTAAGTTAATTAAATTATTGGAAAACAGCTGAAACTTAATTGTATTCACTTTCAAACAGATTACATTTCTTTTAACAAATAATAGAGTTAATCAAAATTTCCCATGCAAAAATAATTAATAAAATTTTGAAATTGTTGTTTATATTAAATAATTTAATAGAAATGGTAAATGTAGTAGTAGCTTGTCTAGTAATTAATATATCTTGATAGATTATATGTTTTAAATTTTTATAACATATAATTTGTAAAAAGTAGTTGCTGAAAATAATGGGCATATATAGGAGGAAATGAGCAATTGTGAAAAAAGCTGAGCAAGAAAACTACAAAATATTGAATTATAAAACATCTCTTATTTAATCATTTTTTGAAAGAGCTCCAATGATTGCACAAACTTGTGTTCTATGTAGTTATTTACTTAGTAAAATCAATAAACAGTAACTTTTAATATCTAAAATCTGTTCAAAAATCAAATATTAATATAAATTTGTTTTATTACTTATATTACTATTTTCTATTCTATGTATTATTATTATAATTATAATTAATTATTTGATTTTACTTATTTCTTTGAAAACCCACCAAACCAATTACCTCCTTCTGAATCTGAATCTGAATCTGAATTTGCTCCAAATAAAAGATTTGCTAATTTACTTTTACTTTCATTCAATTCTTTAATTGGTATTTCAACTGGCATTACATTTACAGATGAAATATCACCTGAAGATTTTATTAATGTTGCACTAGAAAATAATTGTTGTTCATTAAAAAAATTAGAACCTTCCTTTGATTGATACATTGAACTTGGATTAAAATCTTTTCCTAAAATATTTGTTAAGCTAGAATTAGATCTTAATATAGTTTTAGAAAATGTTCCATCAATTAAAGCAATTGTACTATTATTATTATTAGAATCTTCCTTTAATATATTATTATTGTTAAGACTAACTTTATTAGTGGTATTATTAGCTAAATCATTCTCAATATTAAGAAATTTATTAAGTTTTGAACGAGTTCCAAATGATAATACAGCATCATCATTGTTTTCTGATTCTGATTCTGACATTTCAGGTTCATTTTCTGATGATTCATCATCTGTTATTTCATTAGAATTTTTATTAATTAAATCTTTTAAACTTTCATTTGTTCCAAATTTTTTAAAAAATAAAGCAGAATCATCATTAAATTCTTTTGATTGTTTATCATTTTTTAAAAAGAAATCTGAATAAGGATCAGAAGGAATTGGAGTAACTTTAGAAAAAAAATTATTTTCATTCAGTTGTAATTTATTTTTATTTTCTTCATTAAATGATGATAATGATAAAATCCTTCCACGATATATTGATCCATCATCCTTTTGAATTATGTCATTATCTTCAAAATCACTTTCACTTTCTGATTCACTCCCAAAATAACTATTTAATTTATCTAAATCAATAACTTTTTCTTCACTTGTATCTTTATTTAATAAATATAATTGTTTAGAAGATCTAGTTTGTTTTAATGATGCTTTATCTTGTTCTTCATTTAAATCATGTTCTTGATCACCTAAATTTATAGTATTCCTTCTTTTTCGCTTTTTATGTAAGTGTTTCCTTGTTTTACTTTTTTCTTGCATCTTTGGTAAACTTTGAATAATTGTTGTATATCCTGTAGTCCCAATTGTCAATTCACTTCGTAAATTATCAGAATCTAATTTCGTTAAATCAATTGGAGTTTCAAGAATTCTATAAAATTCATTATCATTTGATGGTAATAATAAACTTTGTAAATTAAAATCATAATCCATTAATCTAAATACTGATCTCCTTCTATCTGATTGTTTAAAATAAATTGGTGTACATAATGGTACTTCATTAAATACTGGTCTTCCTAATAATATTTGTAATAATGTTGAAATAACAGCACCATGTGAAACAATGAAAACAACAGTTTCTTGATCTTGTTCAGGACCTTGTTTCATATAATAATATTGAAGTAAATAAATTGCATAATTAAAACACCTTCTTGTAAAATCTGATGGTGATTCTCCATATTCACCACAATGACCTAATTGATCATAAGACCAAATTGAATCTTTAATATCTTTAAGTTGAGTCCTTGTTTTATAATTTAAATATTTATTTTCTCTTTCTTTTTCATTTCCATTTTCATTTAAAAATTCTGGTTTATTTAAATATGCATTAATATTACTAATCATTGAATAACCATTATCATTTGGAGGTAAATATTTTAAATTATAATTTTCATTTAACCATTCTGATAATGCTTGATCAACTCTTAATTTTATTTTTCTCTTTTTACCTTGTGGTGGATCAAAATCTTTTGATTTTAAAATTTTATCTAATAAAAGTTCAGTTGTTTGAATACATCGATTATATGGAGAAGAATGTAACATTATAGAAGTTAATTGACCTTTACTTGCTATATGAGTATGAAGCTTTTTAAAAGCATTTTCAACTTCATTAGCTGCTTGATCAATATTTAAAGGTGGATCAAAGTTTGATAACCAATCACTTGATCCACCACTTGAAATATTAATTGATGATTGAATAGGTGAAATACCTTGTTTGGTCTTGTCTATACGAGATCCATGCCGAAGTAAAATAATATGCATAATTATTTAAATCAATAATATCAAAATTGATTTGAAATGATAATTTGATTATTCTTTATCTATATAATAATATTAGATTTAATTCTAATTAAGTTTATTAATGTTATTTATTGTTGTTCGTGTTTCCTTTTCTACACGTTTCTGTCTTTCTCTGCTCTTTTTATTCAATTTAATTTCTCCCGTTACATGCACACGGGAATTTTGCACATGGCGGCGCGGTGATTACGTCATATCTTGAAAGAGAGATAATTGAAATTGAAATTTAAGCAGAAGTGAATAACAGATTAAGTTCAAAATCAACTATATTGGATATATGAGTTTATGTTTTAGTTGTTGTTAGATTGACCTATCAGTTTTCAATAGATATTTGATCTGTGAACTGATGATGAGAGCTATATAAGATAAAAATTAGAAAAAAATAAATAAAATAAAACAAAAAGAGAAACGTACTAGACTTGAGCTCCCAAATAAATAAAAAATCATTGTTAAGCTCTTACTTTGATTTGATTTAGTTATAAATAAAATAAATTATTAAATAAATTCTACTAGATTGAATAAGATCATTTCAATTTTTCTTTAAAAATAATATTTATAGATGTAATGATTTCTTTTAACTTATTTTATCAATTTTTGTTTGAACTGCATGAGTGCCTTAAAAATGTTAAGTTGATTAATTCATAAACCAAGACAGAATTTGCTAATATACAAAAATTAACACAAACGATAAGTCATTGCTTTTACTTTATATATATATTTCATTCTGAATATTAAATTTAATAATATTTAAAAGTTAGTTCGAAGATATATAGTATTTTTTTCGTCTTTTGCTCAGTAGATGAGGCAAGAATTTAAAGATGAATTAAATCCAATAACTTCATTGTCAAATGATATTGAAATAACAATTGAAAATGAAGATTATAATGAAAGAAGCTTTCAAAATGCAATTGAAATTATGTTGCAACCATTTACTCCATCTGCTTCTCCAGACAATCCACAATGTCATTATTCAAATGTCAATGAGCATCAAATAAATCAATCTGATTCAAATGATTATAAAGAACATCAGAACAACAATAATGTTATTCCAACACCTAGTTCACTTTCAAGGAAAACAACTGATCCAGCTTCTGATAAAGAACCATTTTATTATAAACTTTTTGATTCCCATTTTGATTATTTTAAAGTTTCAAAATTTGTTGATGAATTGAATGAAATAGAAGATTTTGAAAATGATTTAGAACTTCATCAATACTTTAGTTCTCCGGAAAATGAAATAGATGAAGATAATCACTTTCAGGAAAGTTCTTTTATTCCTGACTGTTTAATTAATGAAAAGATAAAACCTTTTTCATTTGATGAAATTCCTGACTTTTTTAAAGTGGAAGAAAGTATGAATAATAATTTTTTTGATGTTAATTATATAGATGATTATTTTAAAATGCAAAATTATTTTAATGATTCAGATCATAATAAATTGTTTCCATGTCAATATTGGGATAGAAAACGTGAAACTGTTCGACGTCCTACATTCCTTTTTAAACCATATGAAAGTAATAATATTTCTGGTTCTTTATTAAATGATCCTGGAATTGGTCCTTATCTTTTATTACCATTAAAGATAGTTTGTAATAAAGAAGAAATTCCAACTTTTGAAGAGAAATTGAGAGGTGATTTCTTTGATTTTAATAACTTGAAAGAACGAATTATTTGTGAACGTAAGATGCTTGGTACAGCTGCAAATCCATTTCGTTTTAAGCGATTAAAGTGTGAAGCATATGGTTATCCAATGGATAGATATACTGATTGGAATATATTAAGTATAAATGCACTTCCATCAGAATGTTATAGAACATCAAACAACCAATTAACTTATGAAGAAGAGATAAATGCTTTATATAACTTAAACAATTTATAAATAATTTGAAGCACAATAAATTTATTTATGCAGATAAAAAAATGGTCATTAAGTAGATCAAAAAATAGTTGATATTATTTAACTCAAGCCTTGAATTATAACTATTTATTAATAAAACAGTTTATACCATCTATCATCCATTTCTCATGAGCACATATCGTGGCGATTTTTAACAATTTTTTATTTTTTTCTTTCTTTTCTTTTCTTTTCAATCGCCGCGCTAGTTTTCTGTTTTGGGTATATAGAACATTTTGAGATTTTTATGACTCTTTCTTCAATCTCATAATCTAATAGCAATACAACGTATAATATAAATACTTGGTTGTTGAATTGTTTATTAATAATAAAAGATCACTTGTATAATAATAATAATAAAAAAATGACTTTTGATATAGCTAAAATTGTTAGACCAAATATACTTTCTTTACAACCATATCGTTGTGCTCGTGATGACTTTAAAGAAGGTATTCTTTTAGATGCAAATGAAAACACCCATGGTCCATCATTTGAAAATATGACATCTGCAGAAAGAGATTTAGATTTAAATAGATATCCAGATCCTCATCAACTTCAACTAAAAACTCAAATTTGTGACTATAGAAATTCTGAAAGGAAAGTTTCGAAAGAATTAACTCCAGAAAATTTATGTTTAGGAGTTGGTTCTGATGAAAGTATTGATGCTTTAATGAGATGTTGTATTCAACCTGGTGTTGAAAAAATGATTATTTGTCCTCCAACTTATGGTATGTACACAATTTGTGCTGTTGTTAATGATGTTGAAATTGTTAAAGTTCCATTAGATTTAAAAACATTTGAAATTCAACCAAAACTTATTATTGAAGCTATTAAATCGGATGATAAGATTAAACTTATTTATATTACTTCTCCAGGTAATCCAACAGCTAAAAAGATAAGTGAAGATTTGTTATTAGAATTATTAATTGCTGTTGAAAATTTAAGTTGGTCAGGATTGATAGTCATGGATGAAGCTTATATTGATTTTGCTCCAACAGGTGAATCAGTTTGTACTTTGATTAATCAATATCCTAATCTTGTTGTTTTACAAACTTTATCAAAAGCATTTGGTCTTGCTGGTATTAGATTAGGTATTACTTATTCAACACCAGAAATTTCAAGTTTATTAAATTCAATGAAATATCCTTATAATATTAGTAATTTAACAAGTGATATTGCGATAAGAGCAACATCTTTTGATGCTTTAAAAGATATGAAATCCAAACTTAAAAGTATTATTGATCAACGTCAAATTGTTTTAAATAAATTACTTAATTTAAAATATGTTGGTAAAAATATTGGTGGTTTAGATTCAAATTTTATTTTAATTCAAATTTTAAATAAAGATGGTAAAGTTGATAATGAAATTGCACAAAAGGTTTATATGAAGCTTGCAACAGAAAAGGGTGTTGTTGTTAGATTTAGAGGTAATGAATTAGGTTGTAATGGATGTTTAAGAGTTACAATTGGTACTAAAGAAGAAAACAAAGCTTTAATTAAAGAGTTTGAAAATGTTTTAACTGAAGTTGTTGGTGCTTGAAGTATGAGAGTAAATTAAAAAATAGAACATTATAAAAATAAAAAAATAGATATTATTAATTTTTTTTTAAATAAATTAAATGATTATAAAAAAGACTATATACGTGTATACTTTTTTTGATAAAACAATTATTGCAATGCTTTCTTTGCAAAATTTGGAAGGACAAATGAAGCTTCATGAATTTCCTTGTTGTAATATCTATAAATTTTATCTTCTTCTTCTGTAGAAATAGATCTAAAAGGCTTTTTAACATCAATATCTTTATTTTTAGAACAAACCATGAATCCAATTTGACCGGTTGGATAAGTTGGAATTGTACAATAAGAATATTCAACAACAGGGAAAACATCTTCACATGCTTTTTTTAAATCTTTAATAATATTTAAATGGATCCAAATACTTTCTGCTTGAGTAGTAATAACACCATTTTCAGTTAATGCTTCTGATAAAAGTTGAAAATAAGGCTTTTGAAATAAGGAAGCAGCAGGACCTTCAGGATCAGAAGAATCAGTAATAATAATATCAAAAGTATTTTTATAATCAGCTAAAAATTTAAAACCATCACCAATATGAACAGTAACTTTTGGATGATCAAAACCTGATGACATATGAGGTAAATACTTTTTAGAATTAATAATAACACCTTCATCAATATCACATAAAACAGCTTGTTCAACACATTCATGTTTAACAATTTCTCTTAAAACACCACCATCACCACCACCAATAACTAAAACTTTTTTTGGATTTGGATGAGAATTTAATGCTAAATGAGTAATCATTTCTTGATAAGCAAATTCATCTCTTTCAGAAGATTGAATTGCACCATCAAGAACCATTACTTTACCATAATCTGTTGAATCAAAAACAAGTAAATCTTGATATTTTGTCTTTTCAACATTTAAAATTTTTTTAACACGAAGAGACATAGCTTGACCTGGCCACATGGTATCAGAAACTTCTGCAAACCATCCATCTTTGATCATTGGGTGAGTAAATTCTTCAGACATATTTTATAATAAGTTATTAGTTTAGTTAATTATTTTAGTATAATTTAAAACAAGAGAAAAAAAGATTAAAGAGGAAAAGAAATCGTTTGGGTAAATCAAAAATTATTTCAATGAAAAATTATTCAAATGAAAAATTCAGAGATCGGGAAAAAAAAAAGGGTAAGAGAGAGTTAATTACCTAATTTGGAAGGTTTGGCGAATAATGCTCAAATGTTAATAAGCTGTATATATTATTCAATTTAATGAAAGCTGAAAAGATTAATAAAATGAGCGCTTTTGAAGCAATTCGGAATTGAACTGATAATATTTAACTGTTTTACTCCGAAATCTAATAATTACTAATTTTATAGTCGATGAGGTCTTGTCCTGTCTTGTCTAGTTAGTTGTCCATTTTTGGTGATAAATAATCAACACCGCGGTTAATTGTTCTAAACACCGGGTAACCATTATACATTTAATTTATTTATATTATTACGTAACATTCTTTATTTATAATTTATTTTCTCGGTTAATTTAATAAATGATTAAAAAATTTCGTTTTATAGTCGTGAACAACACAAAAGATCAGACTAGTAGACAAGCAACTCAATATTTTTAACAACCTTTTATGATTTGATTTTGTAACAAATTTATATAAAGAGCATGTCTAAATGTATTTAGTGAATCCCTACAATTTGTAAAAATTGTAATTAATAATAATTTTATCCTTATTTATTTTTATTTAATATAAATTACTCACCCAACCACAGATTACTAAAAGCAAATCTTGACTAAGCTGACGTAATAAAAATTATTTTACATGAATAATTTATATAAAGTGGAAGTGTGTGTTAGTATAAAAGGAGTCGTATCTTTCCTTAATTAATTTAACCTCCTCTTTTATTAAGAATATTTAAAAAATAATAACAATATCTTATCGATTATATATATTCATGACAAACTCAGAAAAGATGGTTAGCAAAAGATCAATTCTAAAAGTTATTTATGCAATGGAACAAGCTGAAGGTGCAGGTGCTGTTGTTAGAAGATCAATTGGTTCAAATTCAATGAGAAATTTTACACCATTTTTAATGCTTGATCATTTTAATGTTGCAAGTGATGCTGGTTTCCCTGATCATCCTCATAGAGGTCAAGAAACTGTTACTTTAATGATGAAAAATTATTTTTTACATGAAGATTTTACTGGTAAAGCAGGTGTTTTAAGACCTGGAGATCTTCAATTTATGACTGCTGGTAAAGGTATTTGTCATTCTGAAATGCCATATTCAGAAGATGGTACAAATGTTGAAGGTATGCAACTATGGGTTGATTTACCAAAAGAATTAAAACATGTTGAACCACGTTATAGAGATTTAAGAGCTGAAGAAATTCCAATTGTTCGTCCAAATGATAAAATTGAAGTTAAAGTTATTTCTGGTAAATCTTATGGAGTTGAATCAGTAAAAGATTTAGCTTATACACCAATGGATTATTATTGGTATACAGTTCAACCTGGTGGAGAATTTCAACAAGAAATGCCAAAAGATTTTAATAGTTTCTTATACATTTTAAATGGTTCATTAGAAATAAATGAAAAGAAAATTGAAAATCATCATACCGTTTTCTTTAAAAGAGATGGTGATAATATTGTTGGTAAAGTTCCGATTGATTCTGAAAAGACTGACTTTGTGATAATTGGAGGTCAAGCTTTAGATCAACCAATTGTTCAATATGGTCCTTTTGTTGAAACTTCAAAAGAAGCAATTTATGAAGCGTTCAACGATTATCAATCTTCAAAAAATGGTTTTGAAAGAGGTTTGAATTGGTCATCAGAAATTAGAAAAGGTGTTAATGAAAGTTTATTTAGAGTTAAATCTAATGAAAACTTAATTAGTCATGGTATCCCTATATCAGCTGTTAATAAAAAGATCATTAAACAACATGTTAAAGACGAATTATAAAATTCTATTTTAATTTCCTATTTTCTATTTTCATTATCACAAAGCGTGTGTAACAATACTTTTTACTAACATTAAAAGTACTCAGGCTCAAAATCATGAATTCACGACGGAGTTTCTTTGTTTTGTTTTATTTTATTTTATTTTATTTTATTTCATTTTTGGTTGTACTTTTATTATATATATTTTCTTCTTTTTATAAAGTTGTTCATTTTTCTTCCTTAATTATAACTGAAAATATTTTACATAATTCTTTTAATTTAATAGGGCTCTCTTAATTCTTATCTTCAGATTATACCCATCAAAAATTATTAAATAATATTCCGCCTTAATGCAATTTCATGACTGAAATGAAAATCAAATTTTTTATGTATGACGTCAATAATTTTCTCTATTTGTAGATTAAAATTTTTTTATACATTTTTAAACTCGGTGAGCCGGTCGGTTTACCGAGTTCTACATTGCTATCACTATTATATTCATAAACGAACACTCGGCTGTCTCCATAATTATGAGTTGTATAAAAGCAACCACTTTCCCATAGATTTATGAATTTAATTTGAGTTTATATTTCTTATATCATCAATAAATACTAATATAAAATGAAGTTTACTACTATTGCTACTACATCTACTGTTGCACTTTCTATCGTTAATGCAGTTGTTGCTGCACCAATTGCTCAAGAGATTTTGGATGTTGAACCAAAAGGTCTCATGGATTCTATTCTTGAATCTGTTTCTGCATTAATCGCTACTGATGATGGAGATGATGAAACCCCTGGTGATCATTGGAAAAAGATTGGTAAAGACCAAAAGAAACACTGGAAGAAAATTGGTAAAGGTTACAAAAAGAAATATGGTCCACCAGCTGATTCTGATGATGAAGAATTAATGGAAGTTTCAGAAGATGATGACGATGAAACTCCAGGTGACCATTGGAAAAAGATTGGTAAAGACCAAAAGAAACACTGGAAGAAAATTGGTAAAGGTTACAAAAAGAAATATGGTCCACCAGCTGACTCCGATGATGAAGAGTTAATGGAAGTTTCAGAAGGTGATGATGTTGAAACTCCAGGTGACCACTGGAAAAAGATTGGTAAAGGTTACAAAAAGATTGGTAAAGGTTACAAAAAGAAATATGGTCCACCAGCTGATTCTGATGATGAAGAGTTAATGGAAGTTTCAGATGGTGATGACGATGAAACTCCAGGTGACCATTGGAAAAAGATTGGTAAAGATAAGAAGAAACACTGGAAAAAGATTGGTAAGGATAAGAAGAAGAAGTACACTCCTCCAGCTGACTCCGATGATGAAGAATTAATGGAAGTTTCAGATAGTGATGATGTTGAAGATCCTGCTGATTACTGGAAAAGATTGGTAAAGACAAAAGAAACACTGGAAAAAGATTGGTAAGGATAAGAAGAAGAAGTACACTCCTCCAGCTGACTCTGATGATGAAGAATTAATGGAAGTTTCAGAAGGTGATGATGTTGAAACTCCAGGTGACCACTGGAAAAAGATTGGTAAAGATAAGAAGAAACACTGGAAAAAGATTGGTAAGGATAAGAAGAAGAAGTACACTCCTCCAGCTGACTCTGATGATGAAGAATTAATGGAAGTTTCAGATAGTGATGATGTTGAAGATCCTGCTGATTACTGGAAGAGATATGGTAAAGACCAAAGAAAGCACTGGAAAAAGGTTGGTAAGCAATACAAGAAAAAGTACACTCCACCAGCTGATTCTGATGACGAAGAATTAATGGAAGTTTCAGAAGGTGATGATGTTGAAACTCC
>JAJLVG010000383.1:0-18931 GCA_030564585.1 Martiniozyma abietophila
ATGATCTTGAGCACCATCGTCATGAATCAGATCATGGTGGAAGTCCAATTGTTTTTATTCCTCTCTTTTTGTTTGCAATTGCTTTGATATTTTTATCTATCAAATATAAACATAAAGTTATGTATACTGTTAGAGGTCCAAGATATCGTAGAGTGGGGAATGGTCGAACTGTTAGTGTCAATGGTGAATAATAATAATTTATCATATGTATTTCAAGAATTCTTTTATAATATAATTTTTCTAAGTAATTATCGTGTTAAAATGGCCTGAAAAAGGGAATAAATAAAAAAAGAAAAGATTTATATATTATTTGATTATATATAACATCATAAAAAATAGTAGTGATAACAATTAGGCTATAAATCAAACAATTTTCAAATTTTATAGCAATACAAAATAACTAAAAGAAAATTTCCATTAATCAGTTAAATTTATTTATAGGTCCATTCATCCTTTTCTTCTTGAGTTAAACTCTTCCATTCTGAACCAATTTTTTTCATATTGTTTTGAGTTTCTTCTAAAGAATTTGAACCAAGGCCACTCATTTTATCTCTAACAAACTTATTATAGCCAGAAAGTTTAGTTGGGTATTTCTTTTTCCATTCTTCAATAGCAAGTTTGTACTTTTCTAAACCAGGAGCTGCTTTTTCAGTCCATTCTTTTCTAATTGATTCATCTTCATTCCATCTTTTTGCAATTATTTTAGTAAATTCAATCATTGGAACATTAGATGAAGAAAATTCAGTGGAAAATACATCTTTACAATATGAGCTGAAACTATTCATAGGTCTAGTTGGCTTATCAGCTAATTTCTTTGAACGAAGAGTTGGTTCCTTAGGTTTTGGTTCAGCTTTTTTTAACGGTTTCTTTTTTGTTGCCTTTCCAGTAGAACTAGTAGTTGTTGCTGTTTTAAAAGCAACATATGAAGTTGAGAATTGACGGTTTAGTGAAACCTTAACAAGTTGTGAAGTCAATGAAAGCATGATTTAATGTTTAAGACAAAGTAAGTAGTGATAAACAATATAAAGCAAGTGTAAACAAACGTGAAGAAATAAATTATTAGCTCGCCTCCCCCCTAAAATTTATAGATTTTTGAAACATCTCGCGATGATGTGATTAATCACAAATTAATGTTAAAATTAAGAGTTGTTTATAAGGTTAGGTTCAGGTGGATTGTAAATAGAAGCAACAACAAGAAAAGTATCTTTTCATCGTCATTTAGTACCATTTTCCAATGGTATTGTACAATGAGTTTTTTTTATTACTAATATATCTTTTTAAATAAAAGGAAGGTATTACAATACTGTAATGAGCTCAAAATAATATCTACTGTAACTAGGTCCAAATGTGAAATTTATAATTTTAATATTAAGATTAATAAAGAGATTAATATTTATTGAATATCTTTATACAATTTCGTAAAATTTTTAGACCCAGAAGGTTCATTAGGAGGGATTTGTAACCAATTATATTGATCGTATTCATTATCACCTTCGACCACATGGAAAGTATAAGCATTCCTTGATCCATCACTAGTATTCATTCCTGATTTATGAATGACTTTACCATCAATTAACACAAGTGAACCAGCAGGTATAATTACATCTCTATAAAGAGATTCATCATTGAATTTCTCAGTTTCAGCATTAGCTTCATCATTAGGAACATAATCTTTTGTAATATCATTTATATCAACAAATTTTGTACCACCATTTTCGAAATCTTTAATAAACCTTTTACGTAATGGGATAAATTTATGAGAACCTGGTATAAATTGAAGACAACCATTATCTAGTTTACAATCTTGTAAAGCAAACCAAAATCCAACACAACTAACAGGATCTGTATATAAAAATTCGGCATCATTGTGAGGTGGGACAGCAGCACCAATTGAAGGTTGTTTTATAATAATCATTGATTGAACAGCTTTTGGATTTTTAAAACCTAATTGATGACATATTAAAGCAATATTATCATTAACAGTAATTTTATTAAAAGCTTCATTTAAAAAGTGTAATCCATGACCAATTTTATTAATTGATTTTTCAATTGGTTTTACCATTTTTCCATCATCATTTATACTATGTGGTTCAAAAAAGAAATGAATTTTATTTGATGATTCAAGGAAATAATTATTACCAATATGACCTTCTTTATCATCACCTGTTGTAAATTTAATCTTTGGATGATTTTGAATATCAGTTGATTTATAAAGATTAATAATTTCATTATTTAAAATTTCAATAGTTTCTTTATCTAAAAAATTAGTGATTGCTAAACAACCATTTTCTTTAAATTCTTTTAATTGTTTAGAAGTAATTGACATTAAATGGAATATTCAAATGTTGAAAAGGGAGTGTTTAATTGTTTGGTTTATTGATTTGGGTGATAAGAAGTATTTTTCGTAAACAATTTTTTTTTTTTATTTATCTTATTATTTTGTACCACCAAAAATTTAAGAAGAGGAGAATAATCCTCGTGCAAAGTATTAACACTAATAACAACAGCTTACTTTAATTATAACAATCTATATAAATTATAAATTCTTGTGATATTACTGGTGAATCATCCATTAATCAGATATACTTTTTTTAAAAAAAGGTCAGAAGGAAGTGACCTGAAACCATATAAAAAAAATTAATTTTATACAATAACTATCTATTGACGTTAACAAAAGAAAAAAGTATATGTTATTTAAAATGTAATTAGAAAAGCAAAGCTAAATTAATAAAATCAAGAATGAATTCATGATAAATTAGCTGTAATGACATATATAATAATAATGATAAATAATCATTCCCAATTTTTGTACAATCTTGTAAAATTTTTAGATCCAGAAGGCTCATCAGGAGGGATTTGTAACCAATTATTTTCATCATATTTAAGAGCACCTTCAACGACATGGAAAGTATATGCATTTCTTGATTCAGAGCTTGTATTTTTACCAGATTTATGAACGAGTCTACCATCAAGTAAAACGAGAGTACCAGCAGGAATTACTATATTTTCATAAAGTGATTGATCATTTAATTTTTTATCTTCTTCATCAGGAACATAATCTTTTGTAATATCATCAATATAAACAAATTTTGTACCACCATTTTTGAAATCTTTAATAAACCTTTTACGTAATGGAATAGATTTATGAGAACCTGGTATAACTTGAAGACAACCATTATCTAATTTACAATCTTGTAAAGCAAACCAAAATCCAAGACAACTTGCAGGGTCAGTATATAAAAATTCAGCTTCACTATGGGTTGGAACAGAAGCACCAATTGTAGGTTGTTTAATAATAACCATTGATTGAACAGCTTTTGGATCTTTATAACCTAATTGACGAGAAATTGAAGCAATATCATCATTAACAGTAATTTTATTAAAAGCTTCATTTAAAAAGTGTAACCCATGACCAATTTTATTAACTGATTTTTCAGCAGGTTTTAATAATTTATTTTCATCAGAAATTGCACCAGGTTCAAAAAAGAAATGAATTTTATCAGCAGAATCAAAAAAGTATTTATCACCTATATATGCAGATTCATCTTCACCAGTTGTAAATTTAATCTTTGGATGATTTTGAAGTCTAACAGATTTATAAAGATTTCCAATTTCATTATTTAAATTTTTAACAGTTTCTTTATCAAGGTAATTGACAATTGTCAAACAACCAGTTTGTTTGAATTCATCTAATTCTTTAGGAGTAAGTGGCATTTCTAAAAGATATTATTTTATTTACTTTTGTGTTTAAGTTATAAGGTTTAAATTAAACTAATTTAGTAGTGAATAGAAAGAAAAACAATTAATAAATATATATACTAAGTATGAAAACTAACAATTCACACTCACACACACTCATGAAGAAACAAATGACCAGGTGGTGTGTATTTATTTATTCTCTCTCTCTCGGTAGCCCCTTGATCACGCGCGCATCCCGTATTTACCCGCAATTTAAAAAATGAGCCGGTGCCCGAAATAATTCATTTATTTGGTTATTAAATCCGAAATAATAACAAATGTCTACAACACATATAGTGTCGTGGCATATCACATTTTTCAGTCTTAATTATTTATTTTATTGTTTTTTTCCGTACACCACGATCACATGATCAATTAAATATATAATATATCATATAATTTAAGAGAGAAGTATTTTTACATCTCGTTCATATATGGAATAACATAAAGTAAAGTTAACGGCGAATAAATTAAATTCAACACATCAAATGGCAGATATCCCTTCTTCTGTTTTAAGGAAATTAATATTTTTCACTGCTTTGATGATCATTGCACCTCTTTCTGTTTTCTTCTTTGCAGATTATACTTTTGGTAATTCATTAGTTTCTGGTGGTCTTGCTGCAGTTGTTGCAAATATTGTTTTAATTTGTTATGTTTATGTTGCATTTAATGAAGATATATCTAAAGATGAGAAAAATGAATAGAACAATTCTTGTTTTTAATTGAAAGGTAATAAAAATACTGGTTATATTTATTACAATTATTAAATAATCATGTGTATATTCCATATAAATAAAATAAATAAAAACGAAATTTCTTTATTAAAAGATGAACAAATGGTAAAACGATATATATTCCTGTGTATTTAAAAAAAGCTTTCTTTTTTGTTAGTTAACTTGTCGTGTTATACTTATAAAATGAATAAATATATGTATATATAGGCATAAAAGTGTCCCCTATAAAATTAGATAAATGGAAAGAAAATAATAATAGTAAGAAATTTAAACGTTAACTCTTTGTAATTCTTCATGACCTGCTTTGGTGTATAAGTATTCGTTATAATCTCTTGCATCAGTCCAAACAGACCAAATGAGAGCACCTGGAATAGCAAGGTAAAGAACTTGTGCCTTAAATCTTCTAAAAGAATTAAAAATAGCTCTTTCAAAAGAACCATGTAATGGAGATTGAGCGTATGGAGAAACAGTACGAGTAACAATTCTCTTTTGGGGGGTAGAACCTGTTTAAATTTAAATAAGATTAATGTTAGTATCAAAATTAGATTCAAATATTAATAAAATATTTTGATTGTATTCTCATATTAATTAAACTTTGAAAAAGAATAAATAAACTGATTTTTATGTTTTTTAATGCATTCATCATTGAAAGGTCTTAATGGATCCATATATTCTAACATGATAATATTAAATTTTGTTTTCTTTTTTCTTTTTTCTGATTCTAGTGATTCGTGATGAAAATAAAAACTAAATAATACATTTATCCATTAACTAAGATACTATTTTCAAATAGATTTATTCACTATTTTGCATTTTAACCTTTCTAACAATTATCACACATTGAACTTAAAAAAAGAAAGGTAATCAAACTTGAAATCAAGCTAGCCTATTCACTCTTTTCTTCTTTTCTTCATATTATGTTTAAATAAATGTTTACATACCCATGTTACCCCACCATCCCATGTATGCACCTGGATGAGCCATGTTGTTTATTTCTCGTGTTGTACGTAACAAGGTCTCTTCTTGCATAAGTTGAATATCCAATAATCAAAATTCTTCAGACACAACGAACCGCACCACGAATGCGCGAATTCTAATTGGACACGGGACAATATCATGGTGCACGGGAGTATTTGGTGTGCTCATCACTAATTCTACTAATTCATCCAATACAATTAGTCTGTGTCGTATTAACTCAAAAGTAAATGTATATTTAATATATTACAAAAAACTATTACAAACTGTCAAACAATTATAAATCCTTCATTAGCGGTCCAGTTTTGATTATCTTTCATCCAACTAGCAAATGGATAGCTTTCAAGTGTACGAGCTTTTTCATCAATTTTTACCATACCTTTTGAAACTTGTTCATCAATCATTGATTGTAAATATGGTTTTAAATAATCCCTCATATGTGTAAAATGTTTATATTTAATTATATCTTCAGGAGCATCATATAAAACATTTAAAATAATATTTGGTGCATTTGGTTCGTTCCGAATTTCATTTTCTAATTTAATATTTATTGGATGATTCACAAATAAAATTGCACCAGATTTTGGTAATTTTAATAATGTTTGACGTTCTAATCTCACCATAAAATCTTCATATGGAATATTTTTAATATATTCATCAAATTCACCTGGTTTATCTTCAAGTTCTGCACATTTTGAATATAATTCACTACAAGTTAAATTATAATCCCAAACTATATGCCATGAAGATCTTTCAACTGGATCAATAAATTTAACAAACCATTTATTCATACTCCTTTTCAATTTTGATTCATAATATGGAACTTTTTTATGAATAAGATCTAAATGTTTTCCAACAATTGGAACAATTGGAAATCCACCCCCACCAAATGCAACAGAAACTCCAATACATGTTAATTCCATTTCACCATTTGGTTGTTTTATTGGTAATGAAATATAAAAATCTTCCATTGCAATTCTTGTTAAAAGTACTAATGGATCCATTGATTTAATATCATATTCTTCATTCATTATTAAATTATAAAATATATTCCCTTCCTTTTTAAATAAATTTGGAAATCTATGTGTATAATGTTCAATAATAAAATCTCTTAATTCAAAAAAAACTTCAATTGAAACACCATCATTTTCAGTTAACCTTTTAAAATAAATATTAGATTTTAATAAATCTTCATCATAATTATTAAATATTCTTGCTTTTTCTTTCATAAAATAAACATAATTTGAATTTATAATTCCCCAATAATTCATATCCATTTTACATAATGCCATCGTTTGATTATATGGATATCTAAATGGCATATATGGACGATCATTATAATTTGGAATTTGTTCAGGGGTTACTGATAAAGGAATAATAGTTTGTCCAAATTCTGTATATGGTTCATTAGATGATGACCAAACCCAACTTTTAATTGTATTTAAAATTGAATTTGCTGATTCATTTAATGGTGTGACTTTTTTAGTTATTGATCGATTAGAAATTGCAAATAGAGTTGCAATACTAACTAAACTAATCCCAATACCAACAGTATATGGTGATAAAATTAAATCAAAATTATTTTGTAGGGACATTATTCAATTATTTATTCAAAAAGGCATTTACTTATCTCTTTTCTTAAATTGTTGATACTTTTCTTGTTAAAGAATAAACATTTATAAATATTGACATTATCTTGACTTATCTTATATATATAATTTAATTTATCATTTTGTGGTCAAATATATTTTTTTTTGTTGTTATCGTTAACATTTTTTATCAGTCGGACATTCTCGGAATATTGAAGCATGATTATTTGTTTTAGGAAGGTGTAAGAAGACTTCTAAATCCAAATGATATCTTATATATAATTTTAATATACCAGTTTTTCTACTTAGATTGATTATATATATTAGATATTAAATTCTGTTTAGGAAGGTAGACCACAGCAAAGTTTTGAGCAACTTATGAATAACTCCGTGTAAAAATTATCTATTTTTTCAATAATCTATAAACTTTATTCAAAAAAAACATGACTACTAGTTATTTATAAAAAGATACATCTATTCTAATTACAATCGATTCCACTCATTTCTTTCATTATCTTTTTGATCCAATCCACATCAATGTTTTTACCAATGAAAACTAATCTTGATTCTTTTAAATTAATTTCTTCGATTGGTTGAACACCATCTAAAACTTCATAAGTCTTTCTCACACCTTGTATGACTCTATAAGTTGAATCATTAAGAAATATTAAACCTTTAGTACGGTGAATTTCCATCGAATGATTATATTCTTGAGAAGATTCATGTAAATGTTCATTTTCTTTAACCTCTTGATAATCTATTCCCCATAAAATCTTTTGAAGAAACTTTTCTAACTTTTTAAATTCTTCAAAATTATGAAGTTTACGAAAATTAATTGTTACAGAACTCATCGAATGGTCATGAACAGTAGTATCAGTAGATATTGTTCCTTCTTGAATTAATCTATTTATATCACGAGCATCATATGCATGTAAATCTAATATTTTATCCAATGAAATTTTACCATAACTAGTTTCATAAATTGGTGCTGTACTATTAATCATTTTAATTCTTTTTATAACTTTGTCAAGCCTTTCCTTATCAATGTTATCAATCGATGATGTTGAAGATAATTTATCAACTTTATTCAAAAGTATCGAATCTGCTAATGCTATTTGAACATGAGCAATAGTTAAACCTTCTTCCTTTGTCTTTTTTAAAAGTTCAGCTTCATCTTCTGTAGGGTCACAACGATTGGTATCTCCTTTATGGTGTAAATGAACACCTTCAATATCATCTAAACATGTTTCAACATTTTCTGCATCTAAAACAGTAACTACACCATCAATATAGACATTTGAAGCTAATGCATCATCTAACCAAAACATTGTTGCAATTGGACCAGGATCAGCTAATCCGGTAGTTTCTAAAATAATATGATCAAATCCTTTTCTTTTCTTCACTAAACGTTCTATAGCAGAGACACCGTTATCTTTAACAGTACAGCATAAACAACCATTTCCTAAATCTAACCATTCTTCAACTTCTGTTCCATCTTTATCTTTAACAGTTAATGACTTTTCAATATCAACAGAATCACCAAACTCATTTAAAATCACTGCAAGCTTTCTATCTCCTTGTTTTGCTATCTGTTCTAATAATGTAGACTTTCCTGATCCTAAATAACCAGTTAAAATAGTCACAGGAACTCTCTTTTCAGCATCAGTTTCAGCTAACGCTTCTGTTCCGTTGATACTTTGATCCATAATCTCGGTTTTTACAGGAACAAAAACAACATCATCATTCTCATCTTCAACTAAATTTGGTATCAGATCAAACTCCTCTGCCATTTTTTTTAATTTATATCAAGAGTTTATAGCTTGAAAAGGAAAGGAACGTGCAGTTTTAGTTTTCTGTTTTGGTATAAGACAATAAAAATGATATATCTGAAAAATAGAGTAAAAAAAACACGTGCACCCTTTGCAAACTCACACATTAAATGTAAATTGTTAGTTATGATTCGTTATTATTGTATTAAAAGTTAACTGTATTACGAGATATTATAATAATTGTAAAATGGAAATGGGAAAATTAATCCCATACTTTTCAGTATTGTTGGATGTTTTGTTAGTTGTCATTGTTACATTTTCTCTTTGTATGGCCCCATATACAAAGGTTGAGGAATCTTTCAATATTCAAGCGATCCATGACATATTGAACGTCGGATTAGATCAAATATCTTTATTTGATCATAATATGTTTCCTGGTGTTGTCAAAAGAAGTTGTTTAGGTGCTTTATTGATTTCAATACCTATTATTTACCTACCTGGAACATTTATAAAATTAGGTAAATTTTTATCATGGTTATCGATATGGCTAAATATCAAATTTCCAATTGCAACTCCTGTAAATCAATTACCAGTTAGTGTTTTAAATGATATATATTATAATACTAAACTTGAACAATTATTAGTGGTTAGATTCTGGTTTGGTATTTGGGTTTCTGCAAGTTTGATCCATTTAAGAAAATCAATTTCTAATATAACTAATCAAAAGTCTCCCGATGGTAGAATGGGATTAATCTTTCAAGTATTAACATATCCAATGCCACATTTAGTATTTTATGCTACAAGGACTTTACCTAATATTATTGCTTTACCTTTCGTGCTTTATGCAATGTCAATGTACATTTCTGGTGATATTCCAAGATCTATTATATTGATTTTTTTTATTGGTAGTTTACTAAGGTTTGAATTGTTAATTTTAGGAAGTATAATGACCTTTGTTGTTGTTTATCGTAGATTAGTTAATATTAGAGCGGCTGCAATCAACGTTATCTTAGGTTTAATCAGTGGCTGTATTTGTAGTTATAGCCTTGATTCTTATTTTTGGTCAGTTCCAATGACAATTCCTGAAATTGAAGGTTTTTTCTTTAATATTGTTGAAGGTAAGTCATCAGAATGGGGGGTTGAACCTTTCCATGCATATTTTACTAATTATTTAAAAAAATTTTATTCACCAATGGGACAAATTGTTCCAATATTTTGTGGTGTTTTCCTTCTATCAACTTGGTTCTCTTGGTTTAAAAAAGTTGTTAAAGATAAAGATGGATTCCCAGCTAAAAACAATTCAATTTTTAGCTTCAATAAGCTAATCAAATTCTCAAGAGAAGTGGATAGAGTTAATTATGATGTTGGAACAATTAGATGTTTAGTTGTTTCTTGTTTTCTTTATGTTTTGGTGACAAGTTTTAATGGTCATAAAGAATGGAGATTTATTGTTTATGTCATTCCTGCATTTTCAATGGGTGCTGCTTGTGTAATTGATTGGCTTTTGGCGTGGTGTTTTAAACCTTTTGAAACAGATGAAAATATTAGTAATAATAAGAATGATTCTAAAGGTAAAGATGAGGATAAACCATTATTAGATATTTATTCTGATATTCTCAGCTCTGATCGTTCAAAGGCTTTTTTTAGATTCACGTTACCTGCAATGTTATCATTTACTTTTGTTTTAGGGTTGATTGCTACTATCGGATTTACTTATGTTTCATCATGGAATTATGCTGGTGGTGATGCAGCACAAAGACTAAACTCGAAATTACTATATGATTACTCTTTAAGTGGTATGCTGAAACCTGTTACTGTTCACTGGGATGTCGGTACCTGTGGTAATGGAGGTAGCTTGTTCTTACAGTTGAACGATAATAGAGGTGTATCTCGTAGTAGTTGGACAACATTAGAAAATAAACGTGATCCAAACTATTGGATCATATATGATAAAACAGAAAATAAAAATGATTTAAAGGAACTGGTTCAATCTGGTAAAATTGACTTTTGGGTTCAGTATGATGATGAAGAAATTATTCCTTTTTGTGAGAAAGAAGATCAATGTCATTGCGAATGGATTCTCACTGATGTTTCTGAAGGTGTTACTGGATTCTTTTTTGGTTATGTTCATCAACTATTAAAAACACCAAAGAAATTTTTTACATTCTTATTTTGGAGTACTCAAGCTAGAGACTTTACTTGGATTTTTGAATTAATTGAATCTATTTTCAAAAGAGAAATTAGAGGTAAAGTTTATCAAAAGGTTTGTCAAAGTTAATCTAATCTAATCTAATCTTTTCTTTTTTCGAAAACTAAATAGTCTTTTGTTAATTTCTATAAAGCATGCTATTAATCATGTGTATGTGTGTGTATACAAATTTGTATACAATGCAAAATAATTTTAGGAAATTGGTCATTCATTATTCCCAACCTCCATTATGAGCACTCCAGAATCCGCTTTCAGTTTCTTTCATATTATTTAAATCATTGGTCCATCTAATCATATCAGTTTGATAAAATTTAAGATTTGGTGCATTCGTTATTTTCTTCATTGCCCAATTAAGTGTATTCAATGAACCACCATTAATTCTTTTTGATTCATAGATAACTAAATCAACTAATTCAATCCTTACATCTTTGAAGCGTACAAAATGCATAAAAATATATGAATGTCTCCTACTGTAAACCATCACACAAATTTTATCTAATACTTTGACTAAATTTAGTTTTTCTGAGAATTTAATCTTCTTTGAACGCATTATTCCAATCATTATTGATTGAATTAAAGATAATGGAACGTTACCCTCATAATCATTGAATATTTTTTTTATGATAGCATCGACTAAATGTGGTTGCTCAATCATCAAAGATTCTAAAAGCATACACTTCAGACGAACCGGCGCATAAAGACGTAATAATCGTTCCTTTTGTGAATTGCTATAATTTCTTTTAGAAGCTTCGACTTTAGATAATAATGATGATGATTGTGCAGCTAAATTGTAATCAAAATATTCCAAATCATTACTTTCAGATTGCAATTTTGTTTTTTTGAATGACTTATAGTTTTGTAAAACTCCATAAATTTCGTTAAACTCTAGTTTATCAGCAGAAATTTGTGAATCATGTTCGTCATCATCTTTATGCTCTGAAATTGATAGCGGCGGTGGTGATTCCATTGAATTTAAAGGTTGATCATTTTCAATTTCAATTTCAATTTCAACATTTTCATTTAAACTGTTGACTCTATCAACAAGGTTTGCTGTCCATTCTTTACTTATTTCTGAATCAACAGGCAAAGAATCCGAAATTTCTTCTTCAGAATGAAAGAAATCATCATGTAAAAGACCTTCAAGAACAGCGATGACTTCTTCACCTATTTCCCCCTTATTAGAATCTTTCAAAATATATTTTTCTAAATCCCATTCAAAACCACTGAGATTTTCAACCATTTCCCAAATAGCAGGAGTATTTGATGCTACTTTTAACTCAATGACTTTCATGTTTTGACTGGATCTTGGAACATCTTTACAATGTTCGAGAATATCATTCTGATATAATGTTCTAATTCCTTTTCTCACTAAAACTTCAGTTAGAATACCCATTGTAAACAACTTTCTTCTGAACTTCATAACCCAATCTTTTTTATCTGAACACAGCCACTGAATTCTATTCAACATTAATTGATTCAACATTTTTTCGTTACCTTTTCTAAAAAGAACAGATGCAATATTCGTTAATGTGCCTTGACGTTGAATATATATACGGGATGCATAACCTTTTGGATTCAAGAGATAAAGATATCGAGGATTTTCACATATCAAATCAAGGGTTTTGTTTAATAATTCTGATACTGTTTTGGTTACTGATGAAATTGTTTTTGTTTTTCTTGCGTTTTCATCAAGTTTAGATAAATTAGAATAAAATATGCTATACCAATGTAATACAGTTGGAGTTAAACGAGAAACAAACATGATGTCTTCTTTATGACCGTTTCGTAAAGAGCGTGATATAATGGATTCAAGAAAAGCCAATGTAATTGATAATCTTTGATCTAAATTTGTTTTCCCATAAAAAGCACTAACATTTGTATTTTTTAAGATTATTTCATTTGCATGTCCAAATAAACTTTCTTTGGTTTTATTTAATGGTGTGTAACTGTAAATAATCTCTAAAATTTGAATCAAGTTCAAAATTGTATACGGTTTAGTTATCTCTGTTGACGTGAACAATGAATTCATGACTTGTTTCAAAAGAAATGAATGCTCTTTGTGTTCTGTTAGTGTTGATAATAAACTACCAACCCTATCTCTATAACATTGATCATCAAAGTCAAAATATTTCTTTACGCTTTCTGTAATTATGGATATTTTCCGATTTGTTGATATATTTTTAAATTCAATCCTTGTTATTTCTTCTCGCTTAGAAGGTGAGCATACATTTATCAAGGATTCAATAATTAATCGATGTTCAATAGGATCAAAAAATTTAAGAATCCCTTGTTCATATAGTGACCATAAAGAATCTGCCACTTGAGAAGGAGGTTTTAATTGAATGATTGTTTGACTTAACTGTGAGTTCATATGAATGAATTTTGAGCTCAAAAAGTATTCAAGAATTTTATTTTTTCTATCTTTCATGAACTTCTTATAATCGTTAATTTTCGATCTATTTAAGTTTAGCCAATGATGCTCACGTATGTTCAACTCACATGCATGAATGATGAAAGAAGAAGCAAACCCATTTGTGTTGATTATATTTGAATCAACAGAAGTTAATGTAGATTTGATTTCCTGTAATTGAGAGTTAAGCTGAAGGAGATGTCTAGCTTTAGCCACATCTACTGATCGGTATATATACATTAGTTCCAATTCAGTATCATGGCCCATTCTATCTTTCCATCCATTCCAATCAGCCTTTAACTCTTCTCGATTGACGCCATAATCCTTCATGTAAAGTAGATACAAGAATTTAAACTTTGCAATTCCAAATTCACCTCTGAAAATGTCAAATTGTGAAATGATTCTTGGATTTTTATGTTTGTAAATATTATAAAATTCAAGAGAAAACAAACATTTTAACCATTTTGAGTTTTTTAATAATTCATGATTTTCAAATAATTCACTTAAAAGGTTTAAAAGTTGAGGTAAATCTAAATCTAATCGAAATATCATGTAAGCTGCAAGTTTAAACCAATGATGAGAAATACAAAATTCAATCAGTTGTTTTATAGATTTTTCACTAACAAACATTTCATTGATATTTTGAGTAATAAATAACTTTGAATTGGAACGTTGTCGTTTTTTCATTTCTATTTGAGTTTCTGGTAGTGTACGAAGATAAAAGTTAATAATTCTAACCATATCATAAATACCTTCAGTTTCTATTGATTGGTTGATTTTTGGATAAACTCTATACCATGAATCTACTGGTAAATCCAAGATCATTTGAATATCTGAAGGATCTGTTAAATCAAAATAGTTTGAATAATCTCTATTCATTAATTTTATATGTACAGGAATATGATATAAATTTAAATGACTAATTTCATCTTGAATTTCGAGTTCAAATTCACTTATTTCAGAAGAAGATTCAAAAGGATCAACTAATGGTACTTGTTTTTCAATATAAGTTTCTAAATTTGATATTGAAGAATTTAGAAAATTATTAACTAAACTTGATAATGGACCTGCCTTATGAGATGAGTTGTTACTAGTATCTAGCTTAGAACACTTTATACTATCATTTAATTTCAAATCGTTTGAAAATTGCCTTATAAGTAGAATATAGGGTCGTTTAGACCTATTGATCGATCGTATACGAGATAAAATCATAATCTAGTATATTTTTCAAATTATTATTTTAAAGATACAATAAAAAAAAGGAAAGAAATATGAAGAGAAAATATTACTAACTCTTTATTTTAATTAGATCAAAAGCTTTTCTTTAAAATGAAAAGGATAAAAATAAATGAGTTCCCTTGTAAGTATGTAATTGTTCTTAATTGTTATTGTACACCTTTCTTCAACTGGTATTTTAACGGAAACTTTTTTTTTTTTTCCTCTCTCTTTTTTTACACTCTCCAAAAATAAAAGTTAAAAACTAATAAACTTAAACATCCGTACACGTAAAACATCAACAGCCGATTACCCGAATGCTCATATTTATAAAATTATTTATTCCAAGTTGCAGAACAAGCTCCATTGCACAAGGGAAGACACAAATACTACGTGCAATAGTTAAGTCAATTATACAGCTGATCAATTGATAGTTAGTTTATAAGAATAAAGAGGTAATAAATATCAAGCAAAGAGCACTTTTAAAGTCATCATTTCTTTTAATATGTTATTATAATAATGATAGGAAGCCAAGACTAACAATTGATGTATAAAGTTTATACATATACAAAACATTATTGCTTTCATAGAAACAAAAGAGATATAATATAATAAAAGTATAAAAAGAGACGAATAAAATAATAAAAGAAGAGATTGAAAAGCAGAAAAAACCCAATAAAAACAAAAACTAATTAGCAAATCTAAATTCTAATCTATCGGATCCTGTATCTGTTGTATTTGCAACATACTCTTCTTGTTCATCGATAGTCATAGCATTCCAAACTGCATCTTTCTTCTTATTTAGACGGGTGTAAAACCATTTAGTTGCAATTAAAGTTGGGAACATTAAAAGTCCAAATGCAAACAACACTGAATTACCTTTATGATAAAGAGGTTTATCAGGTGTTCTATAGATATTTGATGCAATAATAGAACCAGCTTGAACAAACATATTATAAACAGAGGCAGAAACTGTTCTTGTTTTAATACTATGAGAATTTCTTGAACATGAACTAACCATCATCGCATGAATATAAGGATTAGCAAGAACCAAAGTTAAAACAACATAAGTTTCCCAATGTTTGACTAATGTACCACCCCAAAATCTTAAAACACCAACTAATGGAACAACCCATAAAGGTTGGAGAAGAGCAACAGTGAAAATATTTTTTATATATTCACTGAAATATGTGATTGATAATAAAACAATGATCTTTAAGAAATTGTAAGGGATACATAACAAATTGGTTTCGAAAGTAGTAAATCCCATTTGTCTCAATAGCAATGTCATATAAGCACCTAATGTATTTTCAGGAATATAAGCAATAAGACCAATAAAGTAAACCGGCCATAAATGCCAGTCACATAAAGCTTCATATAACATTCTTGGACTTAAACCTTGTCTATTATGCATATCACCCTTTGATGGATCATCTCTTAAAACTTTATTAACAACAATTTTCTCTTCTTCTTCATTAAGCCAACCTTTTTTATTCCATGGTTTTTGAGTTTGAACTGGTGATGGAACCATTAAAAGGTAAGCACTAAGTCCAATTCCAAGAGTAATACAACCTTCAATAAGGAAAAGCCATGCCCAACCAGGTCTACCTCTAACACCTCTCATATGTAAAATACCATAGGCAATTAAATAATTGAAAATTTGAGTAGCATACATTGCAGTCCAAAAAAATGATAATCTAATTGATAATTCAGCAGCAGTATAAAAATATGATAACCATAAAACAAGATCCGGAATGAATCCACCTTCAAAAAATCCTAATAAAGCTCTACAAGCATAAAATCCACCTTTTCCAGTTAATCTAAATTGACAAATTGTAACAATTGACCATAAACACATTTGAGTTGGAATCCATCTATCTGCACCAACCTTCTTAGAAATCAACTGAGAAGGTAATTCAGCAGATAAAAAGCAAACATAAAAAATAGTATTACCTGTATTATAATTATTCGTAGTCAAATTTAGATCATCTAAAAGATTATCTGAAACAGCTTGTGCTAAATTACTTCTATCAATCTGTAATGCAGAAAAGCAAATACAAGCAAGTAATGTAACACGAAGATCTAGCTTCCAGGTCAACTTTCTTTGTCTCTTTGTAGTCCACTTAAAAAGAGGATCAAATCTTTTTCTACACTCATATTTAGTATTTTCATAAAGATTTCTGTATTTTGATTCAACTTTTTCATTTAAAAAAGGATTTTCACTTGATTGTGGTGATTCATTTTCAAAACTATTAATTGAAGAATCATAAACTTCATTATGTTCCTCCTTGACAAAATTGTCTTTAGTTAAAGAACTGTTAGAAGCCAAATCGCTGCTCATACTTTTAGATTATAAGTACTAAACAATTTTAACTTGGTGTCTGATAATCAAATTAGTAGAAAGCATTTTACGACAACAGAGGATTTTAGCTCATATTTATATTCAATCGATAATTATGGATTCAAGTTTGTAATAGATATTGTAAAAAAAAAAGGGAAATTAAGTTGGAACCACAAAATTTTGAAAGAACATTAAATTTTTAGAACTCCTATAAAAATATTTGTTTGAAGGGTCAAATTATATTGACGTTTTTCCTTTTTTTTTAATAATAGAGGTTTACTCCTTATTATTACTATTCTCTATCATACATTGCATTTATCATCTTTTTTGTTATCAAGTTCCCAACTTTGTTTATGTTATGAGCTCATTACATTTTCACTTCATGTTTGAAATTTAATGTTAACCACTATTAAAATAATCACCATTTGCATGTATGTATCACAAAAAACAAAAAATTTGATCTGTGGCATTCACTAATTAAAGTGGCCAGAATTGTTGAAACATTACAACATATTATGATTTTTTAAGGGTTGAATAAAGCTTAAACCTAGAGTCGTTAACAAATATTAATTATTAACAAAATAAGTTTTCTCAATGTTTGCAATAAATAGTGTGGCTCATTAACATATAAGTGAACTGAAAAATTTTGAAAATTTTTGACATATTTTTAATAATAATTTATACATTTTGTAACTTTTAACAATCCTTCCATGTTTGGTCCTCAACTGTAATATGTTATATAGTAGTTAAATTAATTGTATAAGATATACGTAAATCTTTCAAACCGTTTCTAATGATTTGATCATAATATTACGATTGAAACTGCTGAGCCAAAACTGAAAGAAATGTAACGATGCCACACTAGTGGTAAGCTTGTAAGATCAAACTCCGACAATTGTGTTTAGCCGTTCGAAGATGCCATAGATAATAGTATATCACGTGCCAAGAGATAAGTTATAAACAGTATTTGATAAATATTCAAATAATGATGATTAAACGGTGTTACTGTTCGGAGATGAAGTTATAATTCTTTGCCGGTACTGATAAAAGATCAAAAATACATTAAAAATCAAAAATCAGGTGATAAGTTTGATATGAAATGATTCCTGGCTAGCCACATCGAACGACATTGAACCACATTGGTAGAGTACCAACGAGTATCATTCGTACATATATGGGTTATAAAAATGAGTATTCATTCTCCCTTTTGAACAAATCAATTAGCTCTTGGTGATCTTAATCATAAAAGATCAAAATAAAAAAAAAAAAGACATTAAAGAAAAAATCACAATCCATGTCAACTTTAGGATTAAGAAGTTATGATGAAGCTATTCATTTTCAAAAAGATGGTGATGTTGCTAAAAAGGATATTTTAACAGTTTCAGAAGATGATTCGAACAAATTAAAACATCCACATTGGGCTCCAACTTGGCAACAAAAACATGATCATGCTTTTGAACACCCAAAACCATTTAAACATGTCGATAGAGGATTTTTTGGTGATCCAACTTTTACTTCTTTATTGAATGAACCTGGTGTCACTTATAAGAAGGTTAGTCCTAAATTAGGTCTTGAAGTTGATGGTATTCAATTATCATCCTTATCTGATAAACAAAAAGATGATTTAGCTTTGTTAATTGAAGAAAAAGGTGTAATCGTTTTCAGGAATCAAGATTTTAAGAATCAAGATTTTGAAACAATTAGAAACTGGGGTAAATATTTTGGTCCTTTACATGTTCATCCAACATCTGGTGCTCCATTTGATCAACCTGAATTTCATTTAGTTTTCAGAAGAAGTGGAGAAGATGTTCAAAAAAAGTTGTATAAAGATAAATTGAATAATATTGCATGGCATTCTGATGTCAGTTATGAAAACCAACCACCAGGAATTACATTATTTGCAATGCTTCAAAGTGGTGATGGTGGTGATACTCAATTCATTGATACAATT
>JAJLVG010000384.1:460-18753 GCA_030564585.1 Martiniozyma abietophila
AATCTCATCTTCTAAGGCAACTGAAACTTTACGGATACCTAAAACGGTACGCTTATTAGGAGAACGATCTTCCATGTCATCATCAACATCTTCTTCGTCATCGTCATCGTCATCGTCGTCATCATCGTCGTCGTCGTCGTCGTCATCATCAATCTTATCACCATTATTGTTATCAGCATCATTATTATCATCATCATCATCTTCTTCTTCATCATCATTTGGATAACCACCTAACTTTTGAACAATTTTAACAACAACTTCATTCCAATCCATCATTCCACCCATACCAATTTCACCATAACTACTAACAACTTTTTCTGTAGGTTTTAAAATTTCAATCCATTTCATATCTTCTTTAATAGTTTTTGCATGTTTCTTTGTAATAGAATTTGTATAAGCAAAAGAAACCATTGCAGGTGCAAGAACAATTGGATATTGTGTATTCCATGCTCTAATAACATTAGTTAAAAGGTTATCGCATAATCCAAGAGCAATTTTACTTAAAGTATTTGCAGTTAATGGAGCAATAATTAAAATATCTGCCCATCTTCGAAGTTCAATATGTAAAACTGGATCTGTTCTACAATTCCAAACATTCCATTCATCTTTATCTCTCCAAATTTGAACTTCTGGAGGAAATTCCCCCCTTGAAACAAAATGTTCAGCAGAATTTGTTAAAATTAATTGAATTGATACTTTATCTTTATAAATATCAAAAAGTTTATTTATCATTAACCTTGTCTTTTTGATACTAACTGATCCACAAGCACCAAATAAAACATGAAGTTTCCCATCATCATGATTTAATCTAGCACCAACATTAACTATATTACAATTTGGTGAATGAATTGATGATGTACCACTTAAATGAGAAGTACTTGGACCTGAAAGAGATCCAGCTTTTGAACCAGCTTTTGAACCATTTGTAAGATTAACAGTTTGAGAATTATTTAAATTTAAAGCACCGATACCTGCTTGAATTGTAGCATCTTTAAATTCAGGAGATTTTAAAATATCTTGTTGAGAACCTGAACCACTTCTTGATCTTACAGCAGGATGTTTTAAAGTATCTCCAATATAAAAATGTGCATGAACTGAAGGAGTTCTATGATGAATTTGTTGTTGTAAAGAAATATTAAATTGATTATCCTTTTTTGCAGTTAATAAAGAATCTGTGAGTTTTGATTTTACAGGATTTAAAGATTGATCACTTATATCACTCATTGGTGAATAAGATCTATTATTATCATTATTATTATTTGATAATTCTTGTTGAACAGCATTTGAAATATTATTTAAAACATTATGAATATTTGGATGATTTTCAAATTCTTCACGTTCTCCTCTATTCCATTCATTATTACTATTATTATTATTTAAATTTGATGTTGATGATGATGATTGATTTATATTAATATTTGGTGTCATATTTGGGCTATGTTCTAAAGAAATATGATCAAAACTATTATTACTATTATTATTATTAACTTTATTATTATTATTTAATAATAGTAAATTTTTTTGTAAAATTGGTGGTGGTGATGGGCATCTAAGATTTGACATTGCAATAACTGAAGGCGATTCAGCCATTTCAATTTTTTTTTTGATTGCATTTATTATTGGACTTGAAACTTTTGAATTTGATTCAGAATTTGAATGATTATCATTTATTGATAAATTAATTGATGAAGAATTAGAAATAATTGGAGTTATAGGTTTAGAATTTGATCTTTTTAAAGGTTTTGGAATTGAATTTTGTTTTGCAATTTCTGCAAGTTCATCAGAAATATTTCTTTTAACTATTTGAGTATCAAATTGAACAGTTGGTGTACTTCTTTCTGATGTTGATTGAACATTTTCATTAGTTCTTGAAGGTTCAATAGACATTTTATTCTCTCTTTTCTAATATTCCCTTCTGCTTTCTTTTTTTTTTTGCTTTATTTAGGTTGTAGTGGTGTGTTGTGTTTGGTTGTGTTGTGTGGGTTGGGTTTTTTTACCTCTTTTTTTTTTCAAAAAATTTAAAATACTTTTTTTCCTCTCTTTCAGCTCTCTCTTGTGAATTTTTATTTTTAATTTCGTAAATGAAGAAGGAAAGCTCTTTCAGTATTTTATGAATTTGATATAAAATATGAAGTATATATACTTATACAATCAATTTAATTAATGATCAAATTAACTTTTGTAGTTTATTTAAGTTAAAATTTTAAAAAATATTATGTAATTTACTAAGTAAATTGCAAATTTTAATTAAAATTAAAATGTCAAATTAAATATAAATCCGTACACCAACAATAAAAACACCGCACACATATTACGTCATTTTATATTGCCAGTGCACCAATCACTGTACACCACACATTACGTAATGAATTATTAATACTTTTTTTTTGTTGTATTCTTTTATAGAGAGAGTGAAATTAAGAGAGAAGAGAGAGAGAGAGAGAGGGAGATTTGTATATAAACCTTTATAAAAAAAAGTGATTCATTACAATTCGATCGTTAATAACTGAATAATAATTTATTTTATAACAGGATATATTTATATTTATATATATATACTTATATCATATAAAGTCTTTTAAATGATTGATCATTATGCTACTATGCGCCTTGATTCAAAGGCTACACTTTCAGAAATAAAAAAGGCATATAGAAAATTAGCTTTACAATATCATCCAGATAAAAATCATTCAAAAACAACTGAAGAAGCAAAAATTGCTGAAGAAGAATTTAAAAAGATAACTGAAGCTTATAATATTTTAAGTGATGAAAAACTTAGAAAAAAATATGATTTAGAAAGATTAAATATTTCAATAAAGAATTCAAATTTAAATTCAAATTATTATTCAAAACAAAAATCTGAAGATTTATTTGGTTCTTCACCATTTTCAAATCATTTTTCTTCATTTGGTAATTATGATTCATTTGCAAATGGATTTTTTAATAATAATAATAATAATAACAATTTTAATAATTCATTTTTTGAAAGATATGGTAAACCAAATAATAATTGGAATAAATCACAAAGGAGGAAACCAAGTTCAGAATTTAAATCTTTTCAACAAAATTATGATCATGCAAAAAAGCAGTATGAATCATTTAAAAATAATAATAATAATAATAATAATAATAATAATCATTCAGAATTTGGAAATTCAAGAAAATTTTATGAAAATGACATGGAACAAAAGATTAAATTAGAAAATGAACTTCGTAAAAAAAATGATGAAATTAAACGTAAAAAATATGAAGATCAATTAATTAAAGAAAGGAGAGCTCAAAAGGAAAAAGAAATAGATGAAAGAGAACGTTTAGTTAGATTAAAAAGAGAAAGAGAAGAACGTGAAAAAGCTGAAAGAACATTAAAAGAACAACAATTAAAACAAAATAATTTAAATCAACAACAAGCTCCAACACCAAATAGTGTAAATGAAAATATTGTGGAATATGATAACATTAAACTTGAAAAAAATGAAGAAAATAATTCAACAACAAATTCTTTAAAATTTAATAATAATTCTCAATTTTTAAATCATCCTGATAAATCTAATATTTCAAATCATTCAAATATAGAAAATATAAATATACCAGTAACTCCATCAGGTAGCTCATCAACAACTTCAAAATCTTTTGATGATCAAACTTTTGGTCATTCTTGGGAAAATTCTGGTTATTTTACAAATAATAGAAATTATCCACCAAATCAAAATAGTGATGATAATGATGATGAATTACAAAGTGATAATAATGATGATAATAATAATAACTTTAGTAGTGCTGGTAATCAAGATGATCCAATAGTAATTGATTCAGATGGAAATAATCATTCAGAAATTGATGAAAATGAATACGAATATGAAGAAAAAGATGATAATGAAGATTATAATATAAATGATGATGAAATAATTGCTCAAGATGGAACATATGGTATACATTCAAAAACAAACAATTATGGTGATCCTGAAAGTCCAATACTTTTAGATGAAACTGATTTAGAAGGAGATGATCGATCAAATATTTCAAATACTGGTTTACCACCTTTTCATTCAGATATTCAACATGATGATGATAATATTTTAAATCGTTGGTCAAATCAAAATTCAGACATCAAAACACAATCAAGTTATCAAAATCCGAAGTATACTAGAATTCACCGATCACCAGTTATAGATAATGATAAAAATATAGATCCAAAAATTCAAACAAAAAATTCATCTTATTACGTTGAAAATACTGGTTCAAAAAAGAGAAGCGTTTTTGGATTACCAAAACAAAAAGATCATACATTTACAATGAATCACAATGATAATGATTTAAATGATTTAAGCCATGATTTCAATTCAATGCTTAAACAAAAGAGAAAAGCATCATCTAATTTACCAGAAAATGTAATGACTGATCGTAATTTTGCTTCCAGTAGAATTGGTGAAACACCTGTTAAACGTAGAAGAATCGACACTGATCAGTCCTTAGGAATCGACAATAAATCAATTGAAAATGTACTCAATTCAATTCCAGATTTTGAATCATTGAATCCGTTCGATGAAGTAAAATTTATGACTGAAATGAGAAAGTTTCAACAAGCAGTTGTACAATATAAACAAACACGACTTGAAAAAGAAATTCTCTTTTGGGATTCTTCACTAGAAGGTGATGATGAGCAAGAAACCAATAGAAACCATATTTTTAATGCTTTGATTCGTTCATATTTACAAGATGTTAGAGTGAATGATATAGAAACACAGGTTAAAGATTATGCAATGGGTATTTTAAAGAGTTTGGGTTAAAAATTATAATATTATATAGGATAAAGATTATAATTTATTTTGTTAAAAATTAGCATGAAAAGCTCTCTTCAATTTTTGGTCCTTGTTGTAAAATAAATTGGGCACTTATTATCTTCTTTAATGAAGGGGCTCATATTTATCGTAACATGTCACATTCAAACTTATTTATATGCAAAATTTAAAGCTTAAAGTTCTAAAAATTTTCAGATCTTGGAAATTGTTCTGTTGATGAGAATAACTTTAAATACTGAAAACACTTTCATTTTTTTTATGTTTTGTTGGTTTCTAATCTTTTTATACCAATAAATAAAAATGATATTTTTAATTCTTTTTATGTATCTGTTGTTTACATTAACTGAAGGTAAAAGTGATTATATTAATGCTGTTTATTATCCTGGATGGTCTGCTAATAAGAATTTTTTTCCAGGTGACATTCCAACTAGTCAAATAACTCATATTTATTTCTCATTTTTTACATTGGATTTTGAAGAAGTAATTATAAATTCAAATGATTATGATTTATCTTCCCAAAATCTTATTTCAATGAATAAATCAGTAATATCAAATGAAATTAAAACATTAAACAATTTTTTAAAAAATGGGAAAGCAAATCCAAAATGGATAGAAATTTATCTAAAAAACCTTGAAAGTATTAACGAAACTACTAGATCAAAGGGAATATTTGGACAGTTATACGATTTAAAAAGGTTGAATCCGAAATTAAGAACAATTATGTCTATTGGAGGTGAAAATTCTGCCCCAATGTTTAGAAAAGAATTATCCAATCGAAATAAAATACAATCATATTCAAATAAAATAATAGAAAGAATGAAAAAGACAGGGTTTGATGGAGTTGATATTGACTGGGAACCAATGGAATCAAAGGATGATGGTATAAAATTAGCTCAACTTATTTCAAATATACGAAGAGATTTACAAAATGATCCATGTGGCTTGGATGTTAAATGTGGAAAACCTTTATTAACACTTACAGTTTCAAACAATATTGAAGAATTAGTTAGATATAAATTTCAGTATATGAATCAGTATATAGACTATTACAATTTAATGGCTTACGACTTTTCAGGAGTGTGGTCTAGTGTTGTGGGGTATCAGTCCCAATTATATCCTGACACAGAAAATACAGAAAGTCCAAATGTATCAGCTCTTACAATAATTGAATACATGAAAAGACTCAATTGCTCATATGATAAAATTGTTTTAGGAATGCCAATGTATGGCAGAACATTTAAAGCCACTGGATTACATAAGAAATTCCGAGGATGTGCTCATATTCCTAATATCACTCAAGATTCTGATGAATGTATTGTCAATTACAATCTGTTACCACCAGAAGGATTTACTGAAGTTTATAATGAAAGTATAGGAGCTGTTTACGCTTACGACAAGGATGGAATAATTGTTTATGATAACGTTGATTCTGTTCGTCAAAAAACCAAATTTATTAAGAAAAATGAACTAGCTGGTGCAATGTGGTGGAGCATAAATGGTGATAAGCTAACAGATAAAAATAAAAGTTTGCTTTATATGTATGTTGATGAGATGGGAGGCATAGGAAATATTGGTAACAATAATAGTTGTATCATCAATAATAAAATAGATTACGATTATATTAACAATAACAATTTGCATAATTCTGATGGAAATCATCCAGTTTCTCATAATAATAACAATATTGTGAAGATATTTGTACCAGTATTTGTATCATTAATGGTGGTTTTGATGTTATCTCTTGCGATGTATGCTATCCTAAAAAATAGGAAAAAGAAAGTTCAGACTGTATAAATCCTATTATTTTTGTATTTTGATACCAGCATAAATGTATATATTATATGATTCAATTTTTGACAAAAATTATAAGATATTTTGTATCGATATGAGCACAATAATGTAGAAAGATTGTTAAATATTGGCTATTGATTTTCAAGCCTTAAACACACAACTTTAGCTGGTTGAAGTCAATTTTATTTAACATATTCGACAAGTATAATCTGGTTAAAATTGCAAACAAATCTGGTAATAAAGATTTCAGTAAATTACAGACATGGAAGTAGACTACTATTTTGAGTTATAGATGAAGATCAAAAAATATGTCTCTCGTTATGCGAGAAAAAAAATCAAAGAAAGTGAAAACACACCACGACAATACGACAATCATTATATAAGGAAAATATTATTAAAGGTTAAACTGGACTAAAGGACAGAAATAATTGATATTATAACAGGGATGACGAATGAGAAGACGCCCAGAGATGTCCGTTTGTTGCACCTGATTTTGGCCGCTCAAAATGTGAACTCTTATGAGGATCATGTGCCTTTACAGTTAATGGATTTTGCACACCGTCATACCGCTGCTATATTAAGAGATGCTATATTGTTTGGTGACTATGCTCATCCTACAACGTCTAATGCTGGTAACATGGGTACCACTGTACAACTTACTAATGAAGATATTCGTCTTGCAATCGCCGCTCGAACAGGCCATCAGTTCAATCCCGTTCCACCAAAAAAGACTCTTATGATGTTAGCCCAGGAACGTAACGAGAAACCGCTTCCTGCTGTTGTTCCAGTTTGGGGCTTGCGATTACCACCTGAAAAATATTGCTTAACTAACAAGAGTTGGAGGGAGGAAGAAGACGAGTAAATATATGGGATTTACCAAGCTTTTCACTTAAAATGATATGATCAACAAGAAATGCTGATGAATATATAATCCAGATGTATAGCTATCATTTATCGGCCACTGAAATGTTTGTTCAGGTTGAATTGCTTTTGTATAGTAATAAATGGAAACTTTTTTAATATTACGTAATCGGTAGGCTTTTTAAAAAGTTGTTTTTGGCGTTTTCTTGAAGACGAAAAGTGGGAAAAGTAAGGAGAACTGCTTCTAAATAACAGTGACAAAATATACAATGAGTGTTTCCCAAACTTCGATTCCAGAGTATGTATATACATCAACTTTCATTGATCATTCCAGCTATTTATCCCCTTGTCAATTTCGAAAACTTTACTATATATCAACTTTTTTTTATGATATTTCAATCCTGTTGACAATCACGTTTGAATCACGAACTATATTATATATTTTTGAAATTTTTACTAACAACCTATACCAAATTATTTGAATAGAATTCAGGAAGAATCATTGGGCCAAATACTCGATCTTAGGTCAAGAACATTGGCTCAAATATTGGATTTAGGTCCACCGGATCTCGTTCATATTTTGAAAAGAGAAAAGTCCAATTCCCCACATATTAGTACATATTTTTATTGTACAGGGTGTGATGTTTCAAGTGTTTCTTCAATTGCAGCTTCTTTATTTTCAATTGCTAATGCGATTAATGAACCTTTTCAATTATGGTACGGTAAAAAGAAATATTTTAAAGTTGAGGATATAACATACGTTACATATAATGCTTTTAGTAATTGTGATCTTCATGTCCACGTCACATTTCCTGGTAAAGTTGACTGGAAAATAAGTGATGCTTATGGAAATGAAATTACAGACTTTACCGAGCTTGATCAAGAAAAGATAGATACATTATGGTTAGAAACTTTTATGTGTTCAGTGGTCAGATCACTTATTACAGCCGACGATAATACTGAATTTGCACCTATTGTTGAAGCTCGTAGAACAAATCCTTTTATGGAGCAAGGTTCTATCGAACTTTTCTTAAAGGGTTTCGAAAAGTTATTCTTATATGGTGAAAAGCTGGGATGTGATGAAGAATATCAAGCCCCTTCTTTGATTCATAATTATCTTGTTGATGCATTTTTAAAATGCGTAGAAATAACAAATTGTTCTGATGCTGCATTGGCAGTTTTAACTAGAATTCATGAAAGATTCCCTGAAGTAGCATTTTTAATGGCAAAAGTCATGCTGATTGGGAATCACGAGTCTCAAGCAATTGAATTTATTCGTGATGAGTTACTAAAAAATCCGTTGGATTCTCATTTACTATTTGTCCAGTCTACATACTGCCTAGAAAAAGGTAGACCAGATTTAGCTTTGCCTTTAGCAATTAAATCTGTAAACTCATCACCTTCTTTATTCAAGCCATGGGCTAATTTAGTAAAAGTCTATATTTCATTAAATAAGTTTGAACAGGCTTTGCTAACTCTGAATGCCTGCCCAATGGTCACTCATAAGGAACAGTTCAACTTGAAGCGTATTCAAATACCAAATCAACCATTAGGCCCCCCACAATCATTGATTCACTTGCCATTACCAGATGAAGTATTTCTTCAAGGAGTGACTGATTTAGAACATCGTCAAATTCAAAATGAACATGATACATTACCACCAGATTTGAAAAATTTACCAGCCTCTAATTTGAAAAGTACATATCGTTCAGCATATAATTTATTGGCAGAGTTAGTCCGTAAGCTAGACTGGGATGATTTATTAGAATATAGAGCAAACGTTTTTGTTATGGAAGAGGAATTACGTAAAAATGCCAGTTCCAACAAGAACGAAACTGATGATACTAGAATCGGTGAAGACTTTAGAAGAAAAAGATTATGTGAACGTTGGCTTGATAATCTTTTCATGATGCTATTTGAAGATCTTAAAGTTTACACATTATACAAACAGAGTACTCAATATCAAGAAGCTGCGAATTCTCAGGGCCCAAGCAAACAGCTTTCTTTTGAAGAATTAGGAACTTGGGGTCAAAACTCGTCAAATTCCGAAAAGATTGATTCAATTGCAACATCTAGATCAACTCTTGAATGGGAGGTTCTTGGTCTTGTCAGTGAAAGATTAGGCCATGTTAGAGATGCCCAAAAATGTTTTGAATTTGCTATTGGTATTCGCTTTTCTGTTATTTCTGCTCGTAAACTTGTGAAGATTTACTCGAATTTTAGGGAGAGGGCTAAAAAGCAGATTAGTATTCAAGGTCAGATACATGTCACTTCTCAACCACCAGCATATGATTCTTCGAATGGAAAATTAGGAGTCATTGCAGCAGGAGGGCATAATAATCTTTCTGTCGTTAGTCATAACAGTATTAATCCTAGGGTAAAAGATTTCACAAGATTTAATATGGCCTTAATTCGTCTTACAGTTGCATTATTAGCTTGGGACTATAAATGGTATAAAACTTTTACTCCAATGTTGTATGAATGTATTATTGGTCTTTCTGACGATATTGGAACAACAAAGCTGATTAATGAGGTTCGTGTGAGATTTGATGATCAAAGTGGTAATAAGGGTAATGAAACGTTGATGGAAAATACTATTTTGATGCTAGAAAATTGGGGATGTGTTGAAAGAGAGAATGAGTGAGCATACCATTTTGTAACTACATATTAGATAATAATTCTTTAGTTCAATCTTTTTGACTGAAATTTGAAGGCTAGCGGCTGACGTAAAAAAAATGATTTTTCTTGCCACGCGATCGGCGAAAGTTGAAATGTTTTGAAAGTTTATTGAAGAAGAGAACATCATTAATTGAAAATAGCACACTGAAATGGTATGTATAAATATTTATATCAATTTCTTATACCGAAAACTAATTACTAACATTTCTGATGGAAATTGACTTTTTCTCATTTTTTATAGGTCACTATAGCTAACGCTCACGACGATCTCATTCACGACGCTGTTCTTGATTATTATGGTAAAAGACTTGCTACATGTTCATCAGATAAAACAATTAAGATATTTTCAATTGAAAATGATACATACAAGCTTATAGAGACGTTAACTGGCCATGAAGGACCAGTTTGGCAAGTTTCCTGGGCTCATCCAAAATTTGGTTGTATTTTAGCAACTTGTTCATACGATGGTTCAGTTTTGATCTGGAAAGAACAAAACGATGTTTGGTCTAACATTGCACAACACAAGGTTCACACTGCTTCTGTTAATTCCATTTGCTGGTCTCCTCCTGAATATGGGGCGCAGTTACTCTGTACCTCAAGTGATGGAAAATGTTCAATTGTTGAATTTTTAGCAGATGGTTCTACTAAGAATATTTTATTTGATACCCATGCTATTGGTGTTAATGCAGGTACTTGGGGTCCTTGCTTTGGAGATGGATCCAACTTATCAGAGAGAAGAATCGTCACAGGTGGTTGTGATAACCTAGTGAAGATTTGGAAGTTTAATCAAGACTCAAATTTATGGTTAGAAGAACATTCACTTGTTGGTCATACTGATTGGGTTAGAGATGTTGCCTGGTCTCCTAGTTTACTAAACAAGAGTTATATTGCCACTGCATCTCAAGACCGTACTGTTATTATATGGACTTTGGAAGTTGATAAGGCTGGTTTAACAGGAGTTTGGAAAAAGAAATTTTTAAGCAATGAAAAATTCCCTGATGTTTGTTGGAGAGCAAGTTGGTCATTAAGTGGAAATGTGCTAGCGATAAGTGGTGGTGACAATAAAGTTACTTTGTGGAAAGAAAATTTGGATGGTAATTGGGAACAATCAGGTGAAGTTGAACAATAGATGTATTGTGTTTTTTTATAGTCAAATATTCCGAAAAGTTAACATTACATTCATATTTAAAAGGCAGAAGTTATAAAATGAGTAAAGTAAAATTCAAACTAAAAATATATAATTAATATTTATTTGCAAGTTAAACTTTTGATATAATAAGTTGAATTGATCTATTTCATGCATTTGGGGCATCAAATAATGCAAGAGTTTCATATACTCCCACAGATCCCCATTTCCAAACTAATCCAAATCTTTCTTTCCATGTTCTGTTGATAGTTGATAATCCTTCAACTCCGCGGCCGTCCCATCCTAAAAGACTCCACATCCATCCTTTGAATCTTATTCTTAAAACAGAAATCTTTATTGAGATGTATCCAATGCTGGACCTGCTTAAAGCCATATCATAATATCTTTTTGCTAGATGAAGATCTTGAGCAACGCCAATTCCATATTCATATGCCCAACCAACGTTATAGCAGCCCATATGGGAACCCATTAAAGACGCGTCATGATAGTATGAAATTGAGTTCATCAAGTTTGGTTCAACAATAAACTCTGTTTCAGTTTTACCTGGAAAAAGCATTCTAACAATATTTATTATCAAATTTGTTATCGAGTCTGATTCATGTGATTGATAAATAGCATCTGTTGGAAACAAAAATTCATCAATATTATAATCACCAAATTTCGGTGGTGGAGTTACATGCAGTCCTTGATAACTGAGATCGCCTAACATATTCATCGAATCAGGATTACCATGTTTTGCACTTATTTCATAATATTCCATTGCAAGCTCATATCTTTGTTTTGTATATACTCCTTCGTATACTTCAGGATTATTTCTAAAAGTTTTCGAGCTATATTCTGCTATTGTTGGCCATAATATTGTACCCAACGATGATTGTGCATGTTCATAACCTAGTTCAGATTGAATTACTAACCCTATCATTGATTTCCATGATTCGTTATTAATTAATGCAAAAAATGTTTCTCTGAAGTTGAAATATAGTGGTTCAAACCTTTTCACGTAACTTGCATAGTATTCTGTCATCGATTCATTACTTGCTTGGTCATATCTTCCTTCTTCCCAGATCTTAAGAAGGTATCTTTGTGCTATTTTAACATCGTAAGAAGAGCAAAATGATAATATACTCCAAGATTTTCCATCAATAGCGGAAGTGGGATTTTTTGACTCAATATCCAGCACTGAAAGAAAATATCTGTTCATAACGGTTACTGTTTTCTTTGAGTAAATTTTCTTTGCTGTTTCAACGGATCTTTCTTTTCCTAATCCATAATGATATATTAACCCATAATCTGTTTTGATGTAATTTGCACTTCCGAGTGAGTTAGCAATTTTTCTGTATTCAAATGCTTTTTCATAATTTATATCACATCCTTCTCCATTAAGATACATATGAGCTAAAAATGCGGCACATCTACCTATCATAACAGCCCATTCTGGAATATTTGAAGTATATTCTCCACTCTTATCATTTAAAATTGCTTTAATTAATGTAGTATTTAACCCAATTTCAACTGAAGTTGTGGCAAATTTATTTGCTAATTCATAATTTCTTGATGTTAAATAATCTCCATAATAATAACGCTGTGTTTGAAAAAATAAGAGGTATTGATCCCTTTGAAATTCAGATTCTGCATTTGGAGTCTCTTCAAGAGACTCACTGTAATGAGTAAATTCCCTGACTGAAGATAAAACTTGAGATGCTTGATATCCAAACAAACCATCATAAAAATCACTAACACGTATACTAAACTTATCAGTATCTGGTTCATATATGATTTCCTTAGATTTCAAACCATCACCTATATTAACTTCAGTTTTCAACGGTTCAATTTTTTCTTCGATTTTATGAAAGACTAATGAAAAATAATAAATTGCTAAATCATAATCCTTACTAACACCAAGTCCATATTGATATTTATGACCTAATGCCATCCAAGCTTGAATACTTCCTAAATCTGCAGCAAATTGATAGTGAATAATTGATTTAGAATTGTCTCTTTCATGGTTACCAAGAAGACCAGAAGAATAAAAAACACCAAGCATGAAATGTGCATGAGCTTGATATTTTATATTTGATAACCCGTTTTCATTTTCTGAAGATTCAATTATTGATAAATAAAGTCTTTTTGCTTCTGAAATATTTGGAGAGATACCAAAATGACCAAATGTAAAAATATCAGCTAATAGCACCATTGAATAAAAATCACCTTCATTTGTATTTGTTTTTAAAATACTAATGGCTTCATCAATCTTTGGTGAACTTATTGATTCATCAAATGTACCGTTTAGCTCATTTATTATTCCAAAATCAATGTCAAATTGATATTTACCATATTGATAAAGACCAGATTCATATAATGAACTATCAAACTTATTTCCATGTACGGTTTTGGATTCAGTATCTGATATATATGTGTCATAAATATCAAATGAGTTTCCTAGCTCAAAGTTTGAGTTATTATGATAGTTGTACACATATTTGTATTTTGATCCTACGAGTTCTTGATACGTGTCTTTAAGTAAACGTAATGCTTGATCAGTAGAACTATTTGTTTTATTAGCTAAACATAAACTAGCTAGTAGTATAGCAATGGAAACTTGATAAAACATCGCCTGGTATAATAAAGTGTTTTTCTTTTTGAATTCGGGAACGTTAGTTTGAAGACTTTGTATCTTCTGACGTGTGAGAGAGCGTGCGAACAAAGGTGATGCGAAACAATATTGAAAGGAATACTAAAATACGAATAATTGACTTGTAACCGTCATGCACCATGGAGAACATACCACTGGAAGAGCTTCAGGTAACATGTGGTTGTATTGAATCATCTGATTATAGGAGCAAACACCAAGTAAGTAAATGTCAATACTGTTCAAAATGCAATAGAGTTACGTGCCCATTGTGTACCTTAAAATCAGTTGTTAAAAAGTTTTGTAACAGATGTCAAAAGGAATATCCTTCAGATGAATATTATTGTAAGAAATGCTACTACTGTCCTGATTGTGGGACAGATATGGTAATTACAATTATGGCTTATCAAGAGGATGAGAATGGAAATTTAATTCTTGTTAGTGTCAAAACGAATTCACAAAAGCCTCGGAAACTAGTTGGTAAAAGAGTTTTGTTCAGTTGTAAATGTGGATTCAAGTTTAAAACTCCAATTGAAACAAAACCTCAAAGTTTACAACAATTAATTTATCAACACACTCGTGATTCAAATGATTTACGATTTCAACAATTAGTAGAAATGTGTGATTGGTCATTACATTATCAACATATTTTGAATGAAAAAGATCGTAATAAATATAAAACTGATATCATGAGAAAGTTCAAAAGTATAGAAATTGCAGAAATTTTGAATGGTAAACATCAATCTATTATATCAAAGAACAAGGCAAATATGATAATTCACCAAACTGATGAGGAAAATCATAGTTTTATTGTTAAACTTCCCAAACAACGTCTTTTATCTGCTAAGTATACATATGAATGTAGCATCTGTTTAAATGATTTAACAGATCAGCGATTAATTTTTTTCAATCCAATAATATATCCAACCTTTTTATTGAACTATAAATCAAAAACGTTTAAAATCAATGAAGTGATACCAATTTGTTTAAATATGATTAACAAAGGAAATACTCATATGGATATACAACTGTTCTCAACTGATAATAATCAAAGTAATACTAATTCGGTTATAATAAGTATTCCATATGAAAGTTTAGACATTCCTTGTTCAACAGATAAAAATCATCGTTTATCATCATCGACGCCAGCATCAGTGTTATCACATATCAAAGCAGTTAAAACTGATGATACCTCTATAGAGTTACCTGGGGTTTCAGAGAAATTAAAATGCTCATCCGACTGGATAGCTAATGATGAAAAGTTAAATAGTGTATTACTAGAAAAAGGAGAAAATTGGATCAGGATTTTATGCTTTGTTAAAGTTATTTCAGTAGTAACAAATGTTGCAATTAAATTTTCCATTAATATACGTTCAAGTAACACGCTCACATGTGAATACACAGGATCAATTGACAATATTTTCCGTGAAACTAAATCATAAGAGGATGTAGTGCTCAGCAGTTCTTTGAATTTTGACGTTTTTTTTTCAATATTACGTAATATGCTGCCAAAATAAATATAAACGCCACAGTTATTCTTTAAATCTTTTATGAGAGATAACAAGAAAGATTTGTTGTGGCAACATTGAATTTGGTCATTAAAATATTAATCAAATGTTTAAAAGTTAAATTTTGAATTGAAATTTTAAATAGATTAGTAATGAAAAGACGCCATAGTTAAATTCATATAAAATTTTGCTGGAATCCATTAATTTTTCATCTTTTAATTAAATATGTTTCAAGATTAGTATAACAACAAATAAATGACAACTGCTGTTCATACAACTACCGAAACAAAATTGAATGTTCCAGTCGGAACTTTAACAGTTACTGATGATATTCCAATTGATCAAATTGTTGAAAATTTAATTAGAAATACCGATGGGTTACGTATTACTAGAACTGGATGGGCTAAAATGAATTTAGCTGTTGGAAGAGATATTTCAGGTGCTGAACTTTTACCTGAACATAGTAGAAAGAGACTTGAAGATGGCGGTATCGATTTAAGTCAAGGTTATCCTGAGGTTCCAGATAGATCACAAATTCCTGTATTTGTTGATCAAGCTCATGCTGTTAGAAATGAAGATGTTCCTTTCATTGAAAGAGGTGCTAATGCTGACCCTGAAAAGAAAGCATTATTTAGTGCTGCTAAAGAAATTATTAATTTAACTGATAAGATTGGTACAGAAATTGTTGGTTTACAATTAGCAGATTTAAATGACCAACAAAGAGATGAATTAGCTTTACTTATTGCTGAGAGAGGTGTTGTCTTTTTTAGAGATCAAAAATTACCACCAAGAAAGCAGCTTGAGTTGGGTGAATACTTTGGTAATATTGAAGAACACCCACAAGTGCAACATGTTCCAGGTTTACCAGGTGCAACTGTTATTTGGAATGATTTCTTAGTTACACGTGGTATGGATTTAACATTTGAGAATTCAGGTTTATCAAATTGGGGTAAGCAATATCCAGCTCCTGGTAATCAAATTTGGCATACAGATTTGGTTCATGAAAATCAACCTGCTGGTTATACCCATTTACATTTAGATGAAGTTCCTGACGTTGGTGGTGATACTCTTTGGGCATCTGGTTATGCTGCATATGATAAATTGAGCACTGAACTTAAAAAGTTTTTGGATGTTAAAGAAGCTGTTTTTGAATCTGCTCATAATTATTTGAATAGAGATGATCCATTTGGTAATACTGTTAAAGTTGAAAGAGTTCATCCTTTAGTCAGAACTCATCCAGCAACTGGCTGGAAATCTTTGTTTGTTAACAGAGCAATGACTAAAAGAATAATTGGTTTATCACCTGTTGAATCTGATTTAATTTTGAACTATTTGTATGATGTTTATGAAAAGAATGCAGATATTCAAGTGAGATTCAATTGGAAAACTAAACCTGGTTATGGTACTTCTGCTATTTGGGATAATAGAATTACTCAACATAGAAATATCTGGGATAATGAAGGTAAGCAACCAAGACATGGTACAAGAATCACTTCATTAGCTGAAAAGCCGTTCTTTGACCCTGAATCTAAATCCCAAAGAGAAGCTTTAGGTTTACCAATTCATGAATGGGACTAGGTATCAATCTTATATATTATTTATTTACCTTAATTATCGTATATATATTTAAAAAGAACATGAAACAATGAAAAATATATTAAAAAGAAAACCAACAATTTTTCAAATTATATAGTAAATAAATTATTTATTAACTTTCTCCACCTCTTGGCTCTTCAGGATCTATTTGAATGACTTTATCAGGATTCAAAATTCTCAAAGGATCTAAAGCTAATTTGATTTTTCTCATCATGCTAATACCAGGCTCACCAAGTTCATGCTTTAAAAATTCTCTTTTTCCAATCCCAACACCATGTTCACCGGTTACAGTTCCATCCATATCAATAGCTCTTTGAACCATATGTTTAACAACTTCTGTAACTTTTTGATGATCAGATTTAGGATAAACAATTAAAGCATGATAATTACCATCACCTGCATGACTAACGATTGAGGCAAGAATACCTTCTTTATCAAGTTCAGCTCTAGTTGTTTCTAAACTTTCAACTAATCTTGACATTGGAACTGCAACATCAGTTGTCCAAACTTGAACTTTATCACCATAAACTTTTCTACCTTCTTCAATTGTTGACCATAAAGCAACTTTTCTAGCTGTCCATAATTCAATACTTTCTTCTTCAGAATTTGCAAATCTAAAATTACGATTACTACAATTTGATTCTTTACAAATTAATTTAACTTCATTTGTAATTGAGTCCACAATTGATTTTGAATGACCACCAATTTTAAGCATTAAAGTTGGCTTTTCTGCATATTTATCAGTTGTTTCACCACTATTATTAACAAATTTCATCATTTGAGCATCTAATAACTCAAGTGCATTAACAGGTAAACCAGAAGTAACCAATTTTTCAACTGCTGAAGCAGCATCTTTTAGATCAGGGAAACTTGCCACTGCAACATGTTCAACTTTAGGTTTGACATGAAGTTTTAAAGTTGCTTCTGTTATAATACCTAAAGTACCTTCACTTCCAACGATTAAATTAGTTAAATTATAACCAGCGGAAGATTTTCTTGGTCTTCTTTTTGTTTTAACAATTGTACCATCAGCTAAAACAACAGTTAAACCAACAACGTTTTCTCTCATTGTACCATACCTTGCAGCATTTGTACCTGAACATGAAGTACCACACATACCACCGATACAAGCACCCGGACCAGGATCTGGACCAAATAAAAGTCCTTCAGGAAATAAATATTCTTTAAGATCTTCCCAACCAACTGAAGGTTGAACAACAATATCTAAATCTTTAGGATGGAAAGCAATTATTTGGTCCATTCTATTCAAATCTAAACAAATA
>JAJLVG010000385.1:0-10596 GCA_030564585.1 Martiniozyma abietophila
AAATGATTAACAGCTAATCTTATAACATAATCCAGAACAAGTAATACAACACACAAAGTGGAAAAAACAGAATAAACTCACAAAGGAAGTGTCTCAGTCTTCTCAACTATAGATTCAACATTATTAACAGACCATGGGTGATGCCCAACTGGGATTTGTTGTTCTTTTGTATAACTTCTCAAATCAACTTCGGATAACCCAACAACACCACCAAAACTTTTAAATCTCTCCATGTAATGAATCCTTCTATATTTTGATATTTCAACCAAAGCGGGAAAATAAATTTCGTGGTTGTACTCAAAATCAACTAATCCATTGAACTCTTTGTCCAATTGTTCTTCATGGACAAATTGAGAGAAATCGGCATCAAAAACAAGTTTTTCTCGAGTCAAAGGGTCAATAAATGGGTGAATCAATTTAAGGAAAGCCCTACCTAAAAATGGAATATTAGTCAAAAGAGCTTTACCTAATCTTTCAGGGTAATGAGTTTGCAAAATATGTAATACTTCTCTACCGACACCAATTGGAGGTATCTTAGATGTTTCGGCATGAGCAGCGATTTCTGGATGTTGTTTGAAATCAATTAACAATGCTAAAGAGTCTTGGCCAGATGGCATAAAGTCAATCACTCTTTCCAAAAAGAAAACCAAATGCTGGACTTGTCTGTGAGATGTTTTTGTGTTTTGTCTCCCTGGTTTTAAGTATAAGCAAGGTCTAGCGTCATTTTCAAAACCCAAAACTACTTCTTTTCCTGTTAAACATTCAGCTTCAATTAAATCAGGTGTGACAACATTTTGACTATCAACAGTTTGGTGATTGATACCAAATTCTCTTCTCCATGCTAAGGTCCCTTCAATTCTCTCAATTGCTTGCTTAACTTCCCATTTAGTTGCACGAAGGTATCTTAAGATACATTCTCTGGTAATCCAAGCTTTTTCATCTTCACTAAGTTTGTTCTTTTCGGTTGAGTTATTTTCCTTCGTAGATACAGTAAGCTCTTCATCTTGAAAATGTTTTAGTACTTCAGTATATTTAATCTCTTCATCTTTCTTGAGAACCTTTTCTGCAGGAGGTTTTACGGAAGAAACAGGTTTTTCAAAAGGGACATCAACTTTTATATAATCTTTCTTACTCTTTTCCGGTTGCTCTTCTACCTTTTTCCTTCCAAACCCAAACATTATATTAACACCTTTTCTGGGTTTATAACATTAACGCGTTAGCTCCGATCTCGATTTTTCAAGATTTAAATACTGCTCGATTTTTCAACAAATATTAGAAATTTGAATATTATTGAAAATGGGCTCAAGATCGAACTATGAGTAGCACTCATGGATCAAAGTTATTTTAACATATTTTATATAAAGTTGAAACGAAAAGTTATATATTATGAACAAAATTCTTATTGAGCTTCAGCTATAATGACACTCAAGTGTGACCCAGCTTTTTAAGCCGACTAAACAACTTTTTCTTCTTCGGTGATTCATCAACAGCATGAGAAGTATGATTTCGAGAAAATATGTTGTGCTTATGTGACTTAACTGTTTCTGATTGTAAATCTTTATTCACTGCAACATTTAAAGGAGCCGCTATTAAATTTCGAGTCATTTCCGATAAAAATATTGGTGGAACACCCTTTTCACTCTTGGCATCTAGATCAAACTTCATATCTGGATCATTTATCTCATTTATATCTCCAATCATATCTTGGATTGTATATAATTGATCTGTACCTAGATAAATATCATGGTTAATCTTTTTCTCCATATCAAAAATCATACAAACTTCTGCTGCTGTTAACCCACCTGCAGCAAAGATAAACATTTTTTGTTTTTGTACTTGATGACCAGAAAATTTTAATTTGCTTTTAAATGCTTCTACCAGAGGTTCGTCTAAAGCTTTTTCACCTGCATTTGCGTAAGGGAAATTCTTCTTCGTTTGATCATTATCAATATCGTAACCATTAACAAAGCCTGTTTTTGTTGTATAAATCTCAGGTAAATTTCCATTGGCAAGCTTTTCAATAATATTAGCATACGATGGGATGAAAGATTGTAATAAACTTTTTTTTGGATTGAAATCAGAATTAAAATATGTCATTGGTTCAGCTTTAGTTTTTAAATCAGGCTTAAAAATTTGAACCCCAATTGAATTCATTGTTTCAAAGTTTTTCATCATTTTTTCTGCAATATCAGCCATTGAAAACATTAATAATTTCTTCATGTCAGACCTTATGATACCCCCACGGTAAGTTGCATATATAATTAAAATTCTTATTTTATCAAGAATTGCATCATCTCCTAAAGTGAACAGCAACTTCAAAAGTCCTATAGTAGGTGGAACCAAATCAGAGCTTTGTTTTGGGGAACTAATATTTAAAGCACAAATAGCTTCAAACTCTCTTAAGAGATTAAATATTGGATCTTTTGTAACATTTGTTATATCATTATATAAATTAACATGTGCATTAGTCATACTTCGAAATGAATCCAATTTATCTTGATTGAGTTGATCACGAGCTGTTTTGCTAACAGACCAAATTTTATTTAAGTGTTGCATACGCTGCTTTTGTTCAGGAGTGATTGTATTAGCTTTCCATAAAGCTGAAAGTTCATTCAATTCACCAAGTTCATCGAGTTCTTTAATCTTTTTGTCAACTTCATAATGATATTTCTTTAAATAATCACGAGCATCATCTAAATCTAAATCTCTAAGCTTCATATATATTTCATTATCTGGTCCTAAAACGACTTCATTGGTAACATCTTCTCCATTCTTCTTAGCATTATATTTGTATATAATAGATGGGTAAGCTCCTGTTTCAACTTCTAAATCAATTGAATCAAAAACATGATACCTTAAAAAATCATAATGCGAAACAGCGCTGAACATATCCATGGTCCTATCTGTAATAAGAAAAACAGTTCTTTGGTTTGATGGTGTAAAGTTTATATTTTCTTGAGCATAAATAGTCAATCTTTCTTTTAGCTTTTTCGCCAATTCAGTTGATAATGGAGAATTATGATATCGAATAATTGGTAGCTCATTTAAAAGGACGCATAATGTCACCATGGCTGTCACTGCCAAATCTATCTGATAACTTTTTATTGAGTCTCTTGCTGGTAAGTTAGAGTAATATGCAGGGATGGCAGGGTATGCACCTGTAATGTATAGATGTGGTTCTGACGGGATAAAGCCGAGTGAGTTACAAATAAAAGGACTATTCTGCTTACAATTGTTCTTGAAATAGTCGTTATTTTGTAAAAATTGCCAAGAACCTTTCCATTCTGCAGGAAGGAATAAAACTGAAAAATTATTGTATCTTGGACCATGAGTGAAATCTGCAGAAAGACATTGAATAGAATATTTACGAACTGGATCTAATAAATAAATTGCATGCTGTTGTTTATCCTTTGATCTATCAGAGCTATCAATAAGATTAAAAGTGTAAAAATGGTTGAGAATCGAATCTTTGAATAAACATCTTATAATTGGTGCAGTAGTTTCATCCACGATTAAATGACTATGCAGCGGAAAGTTTTTCAACTCTTCCTCGAACGCTTTCCTTTGTAAGCACACCAAAGATGACAAGTCCTGACTAGCTACTTTAAAGGAATCCATTTAATGGTTATGTTAGAGACCACTCTCTCTTGACTTTCAATTTTTTTTAGAAAGAGTCGTATTATTATCACACCAGCCGAACTACAAAACTGAATCGCGATTCTTGTCTCTTTCAGCTGATTGCTCAGAAAAGAGAAAATCACTTCAATTATACGAGAGTAATAATAATTTAAGTAAAATTTTACATACAAACAAGATAAAAAAACAATTATTAGTATAAACCAATACAATGGTACATATTATCTTAGTTAAAAAAAAGAGTATAACATTTAGACATTTCGTGGACTTCCATAGAAGATTTCAATTCATTCAGCTCATTTTTGATTTCCATAGCAAGTTGAGGAGTCAAATTATTACATGTGGCAGAATCCGGTTTTCTATCATATTCTTCTTCATCGTACGTATCATACAGTAAAATCTTCGAAGAAAATGAAACTTTCGGTCTTGTATCTTCCTTTTGCCCAAACAATTTTCCAAATGATCCCGATGATCTATTCTTCTTTTTCAATATTTTTTTAGATTTCAATGGTGATTCTTGGAACGAATCATTTATATCAACTATTAGTGATGATCCAGAAAAATTTCCAAAATGATCAGAGTTCAATTTATTCATAAATGTCGATGACTTGGTTGCTTGCTCATCACTTTCTTCAAATGTTCCCATATCCATATTTGGAGAATCATCATAACTTTGAGTGTAATCAATGAAAGGATTATTTGCTGAATGTGGCTTACTTAGAGGTGAATTTGAAAAACTATCATAATCTTTTTGGTAATCGTATTCATACAAGTTTTGGTCATTTGAATCTGAATAAGAAAATGAGTTCTCAGAATCAGATGTAACAATAGAAGAAATTGGCTTTTGTTGAATAATGGTGCCAATGATGGCATTTTGTGTAGCTTTTTTCAACGTTGAATTAAATGTAGGGCCTTTTAATCCTTTGAAAGGCAGTGATTTTGGTCCATTTTCTTCAAATACACCTGATTGATTTAGGCCTGCTGACGTCTGAATATAAGGTAAATTAAATTGGGGTTTTAATGAATCTTCTTCCTCTTTTATGATGTCATGAATACTTTCCCCGGAAACCTGTCTTTGAGAATTTTGATGAGAATATCTTATTTGAGAATCAGCTTTATTATTTTTTTCTTCATTATCAAAATAGTCATCATGATCATCAAACAGTAAAAAGTCTTCATATAAATCTTCATTTGTAAAATTTGATGCTTTCTGATTTCTAGCTGGAGAAAACTGTGTATTTAATGTTGTATCAATATCAAAATTGGTATCAAAATCGTCATCGTCTCCTTCAAAATTTATCATATTAATCATATCACTAAGATCTTCCTCAATATCATCAATTTCATCTCCTAATTCAGTAGAATCAACAGATTCTTCTTTATATCTTATTGACTCAAATCCAGTTTGTTCGACATATGGGCTTTTTATTACAACTGTACCGTCTGGAAGAACTAACTCATTAAAATCGTTTTCTTGATCATGGACCATTTGTAATATTGACGGTTGATGCCTTATACTTGATGCTACTCTAGATGATTTAACTGATCTCATAGACCTTGATCTTTCTAAGCTAACAATTGATTCGATTTCCTGCAATCCAAAATTTTTTGGAAACATGTCATCACATATATGGTACTTATTTGGACTACCCATAAGTGAAGCAACCTGTACTGAAACTGGAGTATCTGGTGGTTGAGAAAATGCATTGACAATTGGTGTTCTATCAAAATCGCCCATGGAAGATAGTGTTGGTGTGGCAATTAAATTATCATTTGATATTGATATGTTACCATCATTTTCATAAGAAAAGTCAAAACTTGTGTACACTGAGCTTGAGTTTTGAACTTCCGATGCATTAACTGCAGAATTATCTGAAAATCCACTAACGTCCACAACTTTTTCAACTGAATTAGATGTGTCATCATAATAAATAGTAGAGTTATTGTCTAAAACCAATCCTGATTGAGGTTCCGGTAATTCTTCACCAGTTGATTTTTCAATAGTTTGATGGTGCTCAGATATACTTATACTTACAGCTTCTTCAAGAGACTGGGTTTTAAATTTAGTTTGAACATTACTCAACGAGTTCAAAACATGAACATCTTCAAATTTCAAAGGAGGTGATTGGTTAAAATTAGGAGTGCTATCTAAACCGTACGATTCCAATAAAGATGTTTTAAGAGGAGGACTTGATAATGGTAATGAAGGTAAGCCTTTTTCAGAAGGTGCTAAAGCAGGTTCTGACTTTGAATGTTGGTGAGGTAATGGTGATGACTTTAACTTTGGAGAAACATTTTTCAATGGATCATTTAAACTCTTTGATTTAGTATGATTGCTTGTTTTTTTCAAAACTGATGATTTTTCAGGTTCCTGTTTCATAGATTTCGTTTCATTATTACTGGAAAACCCACTCATTCTTTTCCAACTAGAAAACAAACTTTTGGATTTTTCCTTTCTATTGTTATTTTTTTGATTTTCATTTTTATCAGTAAAGGTATCCAAATTACTAAAGCTAAAAGATTTTGATCTTGAAGTGAATGGCCCATTATTTGATTTTTTCTCATCAGATAAAATATTCAATCCAGCAGTTGGCGTAACTGATTTTCTTTTTGGATTTGATTCTTCCTTATGAAAAAAACTTTTGAAGGTTAATTTGGATTTCATAGGCTTTTCTTTTTTATGATAAGGATTTTCAATTTGTTTGAGCTCATTTACTTTATTTTCAGAAGGAGTAACATTAATAACTTTTTCCTTTGGGGGATTCATAATATCAGCATTATTAATGCTTTGAATTGTAGGTGAAGAATTTCTGAAAGGTCTATTTTCGAGAAGTGGTGAAGATGACTTACTATGATGTGAATTTCTTGAAGGGGAAAGGGACGGGATAATAGTACCAAAGGATTGATTAGATTGGTACCCTAATTTAGGTATAACACCAATATTTGACAATTGAGTTTCTTCTAACACAGGAGAATCATTATGTAAATTGATATTTAATTCACTTGTTTGAGAACTGTCATCATCAGTAACAATTCGCATTGATAAACGATGATTTGAATTATGTATAAAAGCCGAACTAGATGAATCTTTATTGTCTGTCAAATTTTTATTCTCAACAAATGATGGCATGAAACTAAATCCTGAATTTTCTCCTTCTTGCTCATCGTAACCAAATTCCTGATAAGAATCTGAATAATTAATTCCAGATTCATTCATTTGAGAATTATTCAAGAGATTAGGTGCAGATTGGATATGATCACCAATAAATAAAGGTGACTTGATATTTGTTAATGTGAATTGTTCACTCATAACACTTTGTCTATTATTTGGTAAATTTTTAAAACTTGTAATGAAAGTGTTTTCACTCTTATCATTTTTCGGAGAATAATACCCATAAATTTCAGTAAAATTTCCTTTATCAAATGAATTAACTGAAAAGTTGGAATTTATATTAGAAGAATTTTGAAATGTCTGTTCTGCTGGTTCAAATGTTGGACTAGTTAAATCAATTAAATCAGGTTGAATATCATTTCTTGAAATTGGTTCTATATTTAATGACTGTTTAATTGTATCACTTGAATCTGTGGTTCTAATTGTATTATTAGTGTAAAAAGTAGCAATAGAATGATTTCTTTTAACAGATGTATTTGAATCAGGATAAAGATCATCTATTAATGAAACTTGGTGTTCAAATTCACGTTCTGGTTCTTCTGAAATTTCATCTAAATGATTTTCTAATGGTTGTGAATGTATTGTCTTAGAAGTTAATATATCAGAAAGGTGTTTTAAACTTGGACTTAACGACATTCCAATAGATTTAGTTGGTTCTTCAGAATCCACATCAAAACTTGAATCCATGTTTAAATCATTAGTAGCTTCTTCTTCATTTTCAATACCTTCCAAATCAATCACTGTAGATTTAATTTCATTCCAAGAAGGTGAAACAATAATTGATCTTCTAACGAATTCTGTATGACTTTTATTATCTCTACCTGTATTATTTATATGAGAAAAGAATTTGACCCCAGATATATCAGGTCCACGAGAAGAATTATTTTGATGGCAAGGTGTTGAGTTTGTACTTGTTTGAAAAGATGATGAAACATCCATTGTGGAAAAGTCTTCTTCGTAATCGGCGTTTGCAGAAGTTGAAGCTGTACTTAAAGAAGAAGAGTAATTATGAGAACCAACAAGATTGGTAGCAATATTCTGATGGTTACTTGAAATAGTATGAGACATTTTTTTTTTCCAATCGAATGATAAAACAATATAATGACTAATAGTCTTTTGGTAATATATCGTATATCTTTAAAAAACAAAACTTTCAAATAAAATAGAGAGATAAAGAAAAGCTGTAAATCTAAAATCACAAAAGCAAAGGAATAAAAAGTTGAAATTAAATATTAATAAACAGAAATGAGTTATTTAGATGTCTTTGGTTTCTTAAATAATTGATTTCAGTGTTCTGTGTTGAAATGAAAACTTTAATTCTTTGTTGTCCTGTTGGAGAGAAACAACCATAAAATTAAACTAACAAAAAAATATCTCTCTCGAAGGGCCCTTTCCGACGCGTAAAACAAATTTTAAAAATAAAATTTTAGTCTATATTTTCTTGGCACGTGATGTGTTAACGCGTTCTTTCCTAATTGGGAAAATTTCATAAATGTTTTAAAAAAAAGAAGCTCATCTTACCATATCTAATTGTAATTAATAAAAGCTATACACTTTGGAGCTGTTTGGTTTATATGTAGGCATGATTATAATAAAGAGAGAAGGTTTTTTATTTTTTATATCCTTTATCTTCTTTTTCTCAAAATATATTGAAATCCAATTATTAAGCATCTTTTGAAACGTGCATGAGTTTGAAACACCTACAAAACAAACTTGTCACAAACAAATGATTATTTTACAATCAAATAAAATATGTTTTTTAATTTGTATAAATATGGTATAACATGTGTATTCATGGGTATATGAATTAAATGCTGGTTTGTTTAACTTTTTATAAGTAATGAGATTAACAGAACTTGTAAACATTTCAAGAGTGGTTGGACCAATTCAAGATCCAAGGAAAATCAAAAATCATTACAATGATAGTATTACTGGATTAAATGATGACAAAGAATATTATCATTTGTTATTTAATAAAAAGTCAAATAAAAATAAAATAACTGGCAAACAAATTACAGGCATTGTATCTTCTTTATCTTTCAAAAATTTGAAATCAAAGGCAAATAATGAACACAAAATTGTTAATCCAATAACTCAATCAGAAAAACATTCTTTGAGTAATGGTCATATTCATAATAATAATTTTTCTTCCTGTCATTTGTGTACTGAATCCTTACCAACTTGTGAAATTGTCTATAAAGGTTTACCGGATTATCCTCCCTTATCTTCGTTACCTTCCCCAATCATTCAAAATAAAAAACTAGTTCATTTTAATCATGATGAAAATAAATGCAAATCATTTCCTTTAAAGTCTAAAGTCAACTCAATCTCAATTAGAAATCCATTTTCAGATTTTGAGTCTTTTGATCAAGAAATAAATTTTGGCACGTTATCTTCGCCTTTCATTCCAACAAATAATACTATACCAGCATTTGAATCCGATAACATAATTTTACCTGAAAATTGTACTAAAGATCAATTGATTGGTTTGGGAATAATTACTCCTACAAGAAAGAAATTTTCTGATAATAACCCATTTATTGATAATCTTGAAGAAATTGATACACTATTTTATTCAATGCCACCAAAAATTTATCAAGATGCTCAGATTTCATATCAAAAAAATTCAAAGATGATATCTTCAACCCCTAAACGAGTTCCATTAACAAAAGTCGAGCTTGAAATACAAAACAATTACATCTGTCCTCCAACTCCATTAAAACTCAAAAGAAATTTAAATGATGAGGAAATCATATGTTTTAAAAGTCCTGAATTATTATTTAGTGCAGCTTCAAGAAGAGAATTTTATGATAATGGTGATGGGCTTGATCAAATTGATGTTGTCAGTTCAGAAATTTCATCAAATGAATCAAATTTTGATTTTGAAATTTTATCAAATCAAAATAATTACCCATACGGTAATTTTGAAGCAACAAGAGCACAAATAGTTGATGATGAATTACCTTTAGGTATAAAAACCGTGATGACTGAATTTGAAAACAAAAGAATGGTAAATAATCCTTTCAAATCACCTGAAATTAGTGAAAATGTAAGTATTTTTGAAGGTTTAAGTTCAGCAGAATGGTATGATTATCAAAAAGTAAATATTTTGTTAAATTCAAGATCATTAAGTAAGGCCCAAGATATTTAATAATAATTTTAAATTCATTTATAATTTACATAAATAATCCTAAACAAGAATTATAATAATAATATGATACAGACATAATCATTTAAGCATACAGTTCGTTCTCAATTGAATGAGCTTTATTATCAGGCTCTAAATCAATTATATTTTCAATCGCTTCTTCTTCTTCCTCCTCCTCTTCATCTTCTTCTTCTTCTTCATCTTCTTCTTCTGCTTCTCCTCCTTCTTCTCCTTCCTCGGCATCATCATCATAATCATCTAAATCAACATCGCCGTCAAGTTGCTCGTAGTCCTCATCCTGTTCGGTATCGTCAGACTCAATCACTTCAGGATCATCCCCAAACACCTCATCTAAGTCAATAAGCTCAGATTCAACAGCAGTTTGTTCACTTTTTGATTTCGATTTCAACTTCATTTTCGATTTTGATTTCGACTTGCTCCCATTGAACATATGAGTTTCAGATAAATCGTTTAAAGATTCGTTAGCCTTAAATTGAAATTTTATTCCTGGATAACATAACTGAAATGATGAAATTTGTGGATATAAAAAAGTTTCTAGTGGAATATCATTGATTGTAATATCTTTCTTATTTTCATCTAAAATAGATGGATTATTTTCATTTTGCAATAAGGTTTCATT
>JAJLVG010000386.1:514-18552 GCA_030564585.1 Martiniozyma abietophila
CTTGCTTTTATATATAATGTAAAAATTAATTACAATAAACCCAAAGTGAAAATAAAATTTAATCTATTAACTTCTATTATTATAAGTCATTATTAATAAATTAAAATATCTTCTAACTTCTAAGATGAACCGAAGGAATTATTCAAAATATTAAATTCTCGGATCTTACTCATCTAAAACCCCCTTTTTTTATTAGATCCGACCCGGAACGTTCGGACATAAACCGTTGAAATCACTAATGGAAGTTGAAAAAAACAGCAGCCCAAAAATCTTTAATTTAACATCCAATTTTTTTATATAACTAGAAAAGCTGAAACTTACCGTTTTATATAAGTAAAACATTAATTAAAGAGTAGGTAAAAGAACGCATTATTTTTAATGTATTAATCAATAAATAAAAAAATGGTGAATGACCGCTGTTAAACCAATTTATCATATCGGGGTTTTCCCGGACTTTCGGGGAATGAACTATTTTATTAAAAATTAAAATTAAATTTTATGTATTTACTAATTCATATAAATTATGCGTTATTGTATCAAGACTGAAACAGCCTTACACCCTTGAATGTTCTCCCACTATAAAGTTAATACCTAATTAAGCTTAACTTATTTCTTCTTTTTATCTTTTCTTTTTAAATATGACATTAAAAGAAAAACAAAAGGATATTCGACAGGTCGTACTCATGACTCATTCTTCTTTGATATTCATACTTGACATAGACGAGGACCTTGGTAATGGACGTGGACCACTTACTGTAGCAATATTCCGCCATTGACTAGCTGGATTTTCATAGCTACAAGCTGGATCTTTATTTTTTAAAATGCTTTGTAAATTTGTAACTTTCATTGATGGTCGTATACTCACTCTGTTGTACACACGTTGGTTCTTTGTTTTTGTTGTTTTCAAAGAAACATTCCTTGAAATACATGAGTCATAATTACTACTTGATTTCTTTTCTGTGTGACTTTCAGTCTTTTCTTCTTCATCTTCATTCTCATTCTCATCCTCATCCTCATCTTCATCGTCATCGTCATCTTCATCTTCTTCAAATTCTTCATCTTCTTCAAATTCTTCATTGTCAGAAATCATACTATAATCATCATACACATCATCTATTGAAGATATTGATGATTGACTTCCTGTTGTACTGCCTAATTCATCAACTGTAGAATTGGAGCCATATGAATGGTATGTCTTTTCACTAGTATTTGAAATATATGAATATTTTCTCTTTTCAGCTGGAATATACTCATCTCTTTCTGAATCTGCTTGTGTTAACCATGATGGAGTAGAAATATTTGAATATCTTGATAGGTATGTTGAAGATCGATTAATAGAGCAAGAGTTTCTTTTAATATCAGAATCTGGTGAACTTGTATCTGTTGTTGTTTCAGTCATTATTGAATCACTAGATTTAATGTACTTATTAAGCATTGATTCAAGTCTCTTTTCACTAATTATATCAGCATTAGATCTAGTTGAAATGTTACTTCTAACTGATTTGGCCCTTTCTAATAAATTCACTTTTTCTATCTCCAATTTAGCTTCAATTCTACTTTCAATACTCTTCTTCAAATAATGAGACCATAATGTAATCAATTGTTTATCTTCATCTTTTTGTTGAATGATTGGACTAAACATTGGTTCATTTAATTCTATTTTCTTTTCTTCGGTATACTTAGCTGAATTTATTAATTTTTCTTTTGGATCACTTGAACCTCCATGTAATGTACCAAAATTTTCATTGATATGATCAGCAAATGCTGACTTTTCAATGTCAACATGAATTGGATTACTAATTTGAATGAATTTTTTATTCAATTGTTTTGTTTCATTTTTATTATTCCTATCTTTATTATAATAATTGAATGAAAACATCTTTTTATTAGAACTTTTAATATTACGCCAACTTTTCTTTGCAAATTTTTGTAATGCATACAATATAACCATTAAACTAGCAACAAACTTATTATTTCTCTTAACGGCATTGGATCGTTTTAATTCGCATTGATTGTTTTCTGGAATTATTGGTAACGGTTTCGTTTCTTTCATATTACCCCGTAAACCCAAACTAGCCAAACTATGTTCATTTTCATTTATTTTTGAAATTGACTTTTTCAAAGATGATCGTCTGCTAATTGAATTTTTTGAGTTGAAAGGTTTGATTGAAGAAAGTAAGGAATTACTTTCCAATGTCATATCATCTTTAATTGGTTCTTTATTATTGAATTCAGGATTATTCATTTGATCAAGTGCTCTATTCAAGTATGATAACTGTCTTTCTAATGGACTATCATCCCTTCCATCATAAAATCTTGCAACTTCCTTTAAACTTGGTGTCTTATCTTTATTTATTGAAGTTTGTGATAAACTTTCTTTTCTTATACTTGAAATTGATTTTGAAGAATCAAAAATAATTGATGATTTTTTAGTGATTGGATTTTCAGATGATTCCTGTCGAAGCCCTTCTATCATTTGATTAAGAGAATCAAAATTAGAGTTTCTTTGCCAAGATTTATTTCTGTTTTTAACTGTAGAAATACTCTCAACATTTGAAGAAGGAGAAGTAAATGGTTCTTGAATGAGTAAATTTTTTTTACTTAAACTATTATTTATTTGGGATGGTGTTGGTATTGATTCATTCTTTTGGATTTTTTTTAAAGATTTCAAACTATTTGATCTTAAAGATGATTTTTGTGATTTTAAAGACTTTATTGATGATTTTCTACTAACGTTTTGTTTTTCTTTGATCATTCTTAATAATACTTTACCATATTCATCTGGAGTAGCACCCATTTCTTTATATTTTGAAATTCTTTTTGAACTTCTTTTTGGAATTTTTATTGAATTCCCATTTATTGATAAACATTTATTTTCACTCATTTGTTCATCAATCCAAGAATCATCATTTTTAATTGACTCTTCATTTTCTTTTAAATTTTTATTTGAACTCATACTTGAATTATCAATAGATTTATTAGTGAAAGATTTAGATGGATTTCTTATGTAAGGATTAATAGCATTTTTTAATGATAAATGTCTCAAAATTTGTGGTTTGTTAATTATATTTTCTCTTTGAAAAATCATACTTGAGGAAGGAGAAGGACCATAAATAGATGACTTTCTACTAATCGATTCAACTGATTCATCATTACAAGATTTTTGAATTGAATTTTGAGAAACTGATAATGATCTATTTTCAGCTGCAATATCATCAACATCATGAATTAAAGCATTATAACTTTGACAGTCATTAGAAGAATTGTTTGAATTAATTTGAGTTTGATGGGTGTAAAATGGTCTTTCAAGCTTTTGTTTATTAATTGCATCATTTATTATAGATTCATTCGAATGATCAGAAGTTGGTGTTAAATTTGGTGTAAAAGAAAATGATGGAACTTTTGTAATACCTGATTTGATTAATAAAGAACCAACTCTTTCAATATGAATATCTGAAGAGGAAGAATTGTTAACATCAGTAAAATTTGATTCATTGATTTTTTTATTATTTGGAGAAGAAAGAGATTCTGAAGAATCTGGGAATACAAAGCTTATTGGATCACCGGCATAGGAAGGTTTGGCATTATGTGAATAAATATCTGTCATATTCAATATATTTTATTGATTAAATATCTTTATCAACTCCTTTTTCTAAGTATAGAGAAAATATATGATAGATCACAAAAGAAGTGTTAAATGTAGTTAAAAAGTTAAAAAAAAAAGGAAGTTGATATCAATTTTACTTAAACTTGAACTAAATCAATCAGTTGCTTGCTCATGCCGGGAGGCTGGTTTATCTTTTTTTTTCAGATCTCGGAGTCTTCCCCCGCGTGGCTGGATCAAGAACTTTCTTTCGCATCGAAATTTTAAATTTCAGCCGTGCGTGTAAACATGCCTTGTTTTCTTTTTTTTGAATGATGATATGATCCTTTAGGTTTATGTTAATTGGTGGTATTCAACATAAACTAAAATGAAAATTATGTATATACTATATAAATGTATTAAAATCTAAAAAAAATAATTGATTAACCGAAGTATCGTGGTTCATCAAATACATGGAAATAATGGTCTCTAACACCTTCACCATAAAATATAGATGGGAATCTCATATCTTCTGGTACTGAGCTTTCAGAGATTCTCTTTTGAGAATATCTTTTATCAACTTTCTCTGGATATGGAACAACAAATTTACCAACTTGTAATTCTGTATCAGTAATACTACCTCTACTAATTCTTGCATAAGCTGTACGTTTCAAATTCTTATAAAGAATATATTCACACCAACGTTCATCATCAGTTGAATCAATATCTTGCATCCCTGATTTTTCACTAACATAAGTGTTATAATTACCTTGTAATGCATCTGTCACTAAGTAACTTAATAATATCATTGGTCTGTCACTTGATCCCATTAATTCTTGTAAATAAAGACTTTGTAATTTTCTATCTTCTTCATCTTCTTCTTGTCCAGAATGAAAGACAACAACATCAACTAATGAACCATACATATTTAATGTAGCATGGATAGCAGGTGCAAGTTCACCAACTGGTGATGGTAATAAATGATGAGTAGAATTTATAATTGGGAACCTTGATAATAATGCTGCCCCCCATGTATGTTTATTTGGACCAGGACCAAAATCTACATACATACCTAACTCTTCTGCTAATCTTTGAGTTAAATCTCTATTACCCATAATAATTCGTTGAGTATCAGATTCTAATAAACCCACAATATCTAATTCTGCATCTTTTATTAAATCTCTCATACGATGTTCACTTGCCCACATATCATTATCTAAACCAAAATGAATTGTCCAAATACCAGCGGTAACAAGTCTTGATTTTGGATGAAGAGGTCTTGGACGAGCAAATTGAAATCTATTAAATGCAATAATACATGATAAAAATAAATAACAAACCAAGTAATTACCAAACTTTGAAATATGTTTATTGATATTTTTTTCTTGTTCATTTATTGGTGAAACTTTAAATAATGAAATTGAAATCAAAATGACAGAAGAACCAAGAATAATATCAGTTCTTTCACGTAAAATTGGACCACCAGGAACAAATGCATATGCAACTACCCAAACATGCATTAAAATCAGAATCACAGCAAAAATCAACGATAATGTGATAGCTTTTGAAATATTCGAATAAAATCTAGCAATATTTTCAAAACAAATTGGTGTGATAAAACATAACCAAAAAATATAAGATAACCCACCAATGAAACCAATCCAACCATGGAATAAATAAAGTAAGATAGATCCGGTAATACCAAAATAAGTTATAATTTTAAATGATTTTGGATTGTAAAGACCAGAATATATACCCATACAAACAACGCAAAGAGAAACTGCTCCATGAGGAACAGGAACTGGTCCATTGATTGGATAACCATTCCAAACCCACAAAATCATAGTAGATGAATCGGTAAGCATTGCCATCATTGAGAAGAGTAGAGCACCAAATCCTGCAGCAGAAATCAATAAACTTGGCTTTTCTTGATCATTTTGAATTTGAGTTTTTGATTTATCATCTTTTATTGGAAGCTTAGTAAAGTAAGCTGCAATAATACCAATCACTAAACCAGTACCATTCCAACCACCTGTCTCATTATTCATAATAGGCCATATTGGATTATTTGTCCAAAATGCAAATTTGGCGATGGAAGATAATGCTAAACCTAATAAAAAGGTACCTGCATAACTTCTAATAGATGATAGTGAGCCAGTTGATCCAATGACGCCGATTTCTGAAGCAAATGAAATGAATGCAAAACTGTTACCAATTGCAATAAGGAATAGTCTAGTGATAGGATCATTTATAAGATAAGAACCAACCCCAAATGTACAGCAAAGAAGTCTAGATATATGTGGGTTTGATTTAAAAAAGGATTTTATTTTGTTAGATGATAGTAATATAGGACTGAAAGTGGAAACGACTACCAATTCATAACCACTGATACCCATAAACCAAAGAGGAAAATACCAAACACAAACAAATAAAGATGTAAAAACAGACCAGAAAACAAAGGAGTTAATAATATTGATAGCCATTTGAAGATAAGAACCATTTAATTCAAAAGATTTTGGAACAAAAATATCTGATTTCTTTTTAATTGAGGAATTGTTATCTTCTTGAGTCATTAAAACTTTAAAATTTGTTGAAAACAATTCCTTCGATGAATCATTTGTTCTGATTTCAATATAAAGATCTTTAAAATCAAGGATTGACCAAGCATCAAATGCAATATCAAATATAATTAACCCCCATTCACAATATGCATAATATGAATAAGATCCAGGAACTTTATGAACTTTATGTTGAATAAATAAATATATTAATGGAATCAGTGTTAAAAAAAAGGACCAAGCAGTAATTTTTCTACCTTTTTTCAAGAAAGATTTTGGTGTTAAAGTTGTAATCATTATGTCCCATGGAAGAGTTAAAACAATATATGCAATCATGAAAATATCATGCCAATCATGATCATCACCTGAAGTAATATAAACCCAACCACCACATGTAAGTGTTCTAATAAGACCTATAATAAGAGTAATAAATGGAAGCTTTGAATCTGATTTATATAGCCTGATGTAATTGAAAAATAATAATAAAAATCTTGGACCTGCAGTTAAAGCAATTAAGATTTGAAACACTGATCTTTCAGGGTATCTATCACCAATTGTAGCAGAAACACTTGGGAACCATTCATCTGGATAACCAAAATGTTCATTTTCTACGATTTTATGAAAATGAAGAGTATATCCAAGGATAAAAGCAGCAGCGAAAGCACTTATACAACAAAGTGTGTGTGCTGTTGCAATTATTTGGGTACTAACCCGTAGTAACGGTTCTTGATAAGTTACCATTCTAGTGTGTTGTGAGCTCTAAGTCTCTTCCTCAGATATTTAATCAGGGTCAGCAGGTTGAGCTCAAATCGAGAAATCAACATATGTCTTGTGAAAAAAAAAAGCTAATTTTATCGATATTCCTCTATTGCATGATGTTTTTGAATTAACAAGACAACATTCAAGTTGTGGATGTCGGCTAGTCGGCTAATCGGCTAATCGGCTACATTGCTGTTTATGGTGCACGTGAATTCGCGATATTTTTTAGTGAGGGGAGAAAATCAAAAGAAAAAAGCAAAAAATCTGTTCTTCGAATAAGAATGAATATAATTGAAACAAATACATTAAAATAATACCTTCAAACTATGGCTGGTATGTGTTAACAATTTTTAATTTATTAATTTGATATCACTCAGATTAAATGAATCAATACTAACATTATATTTTGGTTTACATTAGAAACATTTAAACATGCACCAGAAGTGTCATTTGATGAAATTGACTATAGAAATCCAGTGGATCTTAAATTAGCACAAGAATCTATGTTAAAAGAACAATTTGTTAAAATTGAATATCTTAAATTAGTCAGAAAAGCTCTTGAAAATTGTTGGAAAGTGAGTGGTCCAAATGGTTACGAAGATTGCAGAGAATTAGCAGATAAATATTTAGCTCTTTTACCAGAAGGTAGAGCTCAAGGTTACTTAGGTTACCAAAGAAATGACCCAACTAAATGAACTATATTATTTCTATTAATACCGATTTTTGTTTCGTTTCCTTTTATTTGGTTTTGTTTTGTTCATTTGTATGTTTTTTCTCATATTCCACCCATTTTGTTTAACACAAACTCCCCTATTTTATTATTATAAACACCCATTTTGGTACAATAGTATATAAAGTTTTATTTATTATTCCTCTTTTTGAAGGTAGACATTTATTTTTGAAATGATATTGTACTTTAAGTATCCACATTGAATAATAAAAGATCTTTTATTATGTTCCGCAAAATTATTATTTATTGTAGTGTGTGTATTATAATACCAATACATGATACTTTACCACTACCAGCTTAGAGTAGTATATTAAAAATTAAATGTAAAGAATGTAGTTCCCTCCTATTGAATTTTAAATTTTTTAAATTATTATTATTATTAAATTATTACTTATATATATATCTCAGACTTAAAGTGCAAAAAAAAAGGGTATACCTAATATTTAAGACACTACAGACAACATCTTCTGTTGACTTTACTGTCACTTGATGTATCTAATGGTTTATACCAGAAAAGGAAGTAACCAACACCTGCACCAATAAAACAAGAAATGAAAACGTAACCATTGAAATACATAAATAAAAGCATGATTGTATGATGAACAGACCATTCCATAGTATCACCTACACAAGCAATGAAATGTTCAGCTAAACTTGGATAAATATAAACTTTATCACCTTTTTCTATTGCCAAATTTTGATTTAAAACATATAACCATTTATGTTTAAAGACGTCTAATAATGGAATAAACACAGTAGCAAGTTGAGAATGGTTAGTACTACCAGCAAGAGTTAACTCATCTTCTTGTTTTTGTAATTCTACACCTGCTTGAATAACTCTTGCAACTTCATTTTCTCTAACATATATAATTTCGTTTGAATATTCAGATAATAAACGTCTCCACCACATGATTGTAATTAATAAAGCAAATGTACCTATACAAGTACCAGCAAATATTCCTTTTGTTGTTGTTTTCCATTGATCAGAAATAAAACAAACATCTTCCGTATACCAATTCCAAAGCATACTCATTGTACAAGACATTGACATACTTGATGAAGCACTTGTAGATGTCCCAGACATGACCATTGCAGTTGCTGATGTTGTTGCCATATCCATACCTGACATTGCCATTTCTGTTGCTGATGTTGTTGCCATATCCATACCTGACATTGTCATTTCTGTTGCTGATGTTGTTGCCATGTTCATAGTTGATGTTACCTTTGCTGTTGCTGATGTAACCATGTTCATAACAGATGATACCATATCTGAAGTTGATGTACCCATGTCCATTCCTGACATATCCATACCTGACATATCCATCTTAACTTGCTAAATTTATAAATGTATAGACCCAAAGAAAAATTATAATAAAAAAGAATATCAATTAATGGGAATTATAATTAATATAAAGGGTTTCGTTCTAAGGTTAATAAATTTTGTTTTAAAATATCAATTCATTCTTAAATTGTACCGTATCATCTGACTAAAATTGAATTAATCATTTGTACCTTCCAGCAGTTAAATTTGCTCGTTTTGACTCTTTTATTTGCTCACTTTTTATGAGCATAAAATCAAAAAATTACCAAATTTGGCTTCCAAAATACTTTTCACAGTAACTTTTGGTCTAAAAGTTTCCTATTTAGGCAACTTTAAGGCATTTTTTCCCCCCAAAAATAAATTATTTGTTCTATAATATGGGGTCTGGTAAATTTTGAGCAAATTAAAAGCACCCTTAAAAAAAAAGGGAGGATTAGACCATTTTATACGAACATTTATTATAATTGAAGTTAATTTAATTTATGTATTAATGGCAGTTATATATGAATCTTGTTATAGCTTGATTTTTTTACTTTTCTTTCTCTTTTTGAATTCACTTTTCTTTCTAAAATCTTACCATATTTAATTAAATCGAACTCAATATATATACATTATAAATGGCTGCATCTGATTATTCTCCTGTTTTACCAATCGAAGTTCAGGCTAAAATGGTCATGAGTTCATCTTCTTCTACTACTTCAAATTCTTGTAAAATTTCAATGTTATGGAATTGGTATACCATTGATTCATGTTTCCTTGCAAAATCATGGCATGTTACATCTAGAGGTATGTTTGCAGGTACATGTATTGGTGTCTTCTTTTGGATTATTGCATATTGTTGGTTCCATCGTTTTAATGTTGAATTTGATAGAAGTATTGCAACTTTTAAACAAGTGAATCATAATTTAAAAGTTGTTGAATGTTGTTGTGAACCTGCTGATGATTCAACTGAAAAAGGTTCAAATGATTCATCTCCATCAGCAGAAACTCCTGATGTTCCAAAACCAGGGTCAAATTTTTGGGGACCATTCGTTGCTACTTTATCACATAGATGGTTATTCACATTCCTTAAAAAGAAACCTGAAGAAATTTATCCTTCATTTTTTGAACATCTCACAAGATCAGGATTATATTTAATGGAATGGACATGTTCTTATTTGATCATGTTAATGTGGATGTATTATAATGGTTACTTGATAATTACTATGATTCTTGGATACTTTTTTGGTCAATTACTTTTCAATTATACACCTTTGAAAGTTATTGAAAAGAGAGAGTTAAGGGAATTCCCTATCCGTGAATAAATTGATTGTTTTATTCCTCTTACCTTTATTGTTAAAGTTCTTTGAGTCAAACATAGCCAATTTTTAAATATCCTCGTAATCGCCTTGTTCTTTTCTTTAATAATTTATACTAATATAACCAGAAACTAATAATAATTAATATTGAAATAACTTAAACCAAACAAATTATTAGATTGATTACCTTATTGTATATGATGTTATATAACAAATACTAGCTTCAATTTATGATCAATTGATAAAGACATGGGAGGTTTTGGTGTACAGATGGTGAATGTGAATTTTATTTTCAATTTTTTTTCCAAATTTCAAATTTGAGTCATAAAAAAAAGTGAATCGAATTCAACAAACGACAATATATATAATTGTTAAAAGTATAACTAATATTCGTAATGTTGGACATTGTGCAATTTATTGAAGAGAAAGGTGGTAATCCTAACATTATTAGAGAATCTCAAAAAAAGAGAGGTGATCCTGTTGAAATCGTTGATGAAATTATTAATGAGTACAAACAATGGACTCAATTAAGATTCGTCGTTGATGAACTTAATAAAAAACAAAATAAAGTTCAAAAAGAAATTGGTTTAAAATTTAAGAATAAGGAAGATGCTTCTGAACTTTTAAAAGAAAAAGATGAAATTATTGAAGAAAAGAAACAAGCTCAAGAAAACGAGCAAGAAGCTGACAAGAAACTTAGATTCAAAGTTAATCAAGTTGGTAATATTGTTCATGAATCCGTTATTGTTTCTAATGATGAAGAAAATAATGAAATTGTTAGAACATGGACTCCTGAAACTACTAAATTTGATGAATTAACTAATGTTGCTACTGGAACTGGTGAAGAAGCAAAATTATCTCACCATGAAATTTTACTTAGATTAGATGGTTATGATCCAGAAAGAGGTGTTAAAATTGTTGGTCATAGAGGTTACTTTTTAAGAAATTATGGTGTTTTCTTAAATCAAGCTTTAATCAATTATGGTTTATCTTTCTTAGCTAAAAAAAGTTATATTGCAATGCAAGCACCTGTCATGATGAATAAAGATGTTATGGCTAAGACTGCTCAATTATCTGAATTTGATGAAGAATTATATAAAGTCACTGATGGTGATGACGAAAAATATTTGATTGCAACCTCAGAGCAACCAATTTCTGCTTATCATTCTAACGAATGGTTTGAATCACCTGCTGAACAATTACCAATCAAATATGCTGGTTACTCTTCTTGTTTTAGAAGAGAAGCTGGTTCCCATGGTAAAGATGCATGGGGTATTTTTAGAGTTCATGCTTTTGAAAAGATTGAACAATTCGTTCTTGCAGAACCTGAAAAGTCATGGGAAGAATTTGATAGAATGATTGACACTTCTGAAGAATTTTATCAATCTTTAGGTATTCCTTATAGAGTTGTTAGTATTGTTTCTGGTGAATTGAACAATGCTGCTGCCAAAAAATATGATTTAGAAGCATGGTTCCCATATCAAAAAGAATTTAAAGAATTAGTTTCTTGCTCTAATTGTACAGATTATCAATCTAGAAACTTGGAAATTAGATGTGGTATTAAAGCTATGAATCAAAAAGAAAAGAGATATGTTCATTGTTTGAACTCAACTTTATGTGCTACTGAACGTGCTTTATGTTGTATCATGGAAAATTATCAAACTGAAGAAGGTTTGAATATTCCAGAAGTTTTAAGAAAGTACATTCCAGGAGAACCAGAGTTTATCCCATATGTTAAGAGTTTACCAAAGAATTCGACTTCAAACAAGAAGAAGTAAATTTGATTGCCCGTATTATATTATTTGTAGCTTTAACAAAGATTTATATATGTAAAAAAGACAAAGTAATTAAAAAAATAACTACGAATTGGTATATTTATTTAAACTGATTCAACTATTTTCCTCCTTCATATTGTTCTAGTTGAAATTGTTTCCTGCAATTAAAGAATGTTTGTGTTGTTTATCTTTTTGCTAAAAATATATTTATGGTGTGGGTCTCTCTCTTTTCTGAAGTAATTTTGAAGTAGACATATTGTACACCAAACCTATTATATGTAACAAATGCGACAACATATAGTTACACTTCATGACCATTCAAGTCTATTAAATGCTAAAGACCAGTTATTTGATGAAACAAATGTTATATTCGACACGAAAGCAGTTACTCCCATCACAAATTATATCTCTTCTGAAGATGATGTAAGTGACAATGAAGCGGATACTTTATACCTAACGATACAAGAAAACAATAACATCATATTGTCATCTACTTCAGAAAGTTGGATTTCGGATTCATTGGAATTTGAAGAATGGAATTTTAAGGATTTAGATGAAAATATTGATAATTTAACAAATATCGTTATCAATGGTTCATTTGCTACATTAAAACTTGATAAAAATTTACTTTCTAATGATTCCAGTGATATTAACAATTTAGAAACATTGATTGATGTTTTAAAATTACGAACAGATTCTCTATTAAACATTTTATTATCTACATAATATCATTGACACTTACTGGTAATTCCTCAATCTGAATTGAGTAATAATTTTCTAATTCATGTAAAGTTTCAACATCTTCATTAGTTACAAAATTGATAGCAACACCTTTACGACCAAATCTTCCTGAACGACCGATTCTATGAATATAATTTTCTCTGTCCAATGGTAAATCATAATTAATAACTAGAGAAACTTGTTGGACATCTATACCTCTCGCCCAGACATCTGTTGAGATTAGTACTCTTGAGTTACCTAAACGAAATTCATTCATAACTTTATCTCTATCATCTTGCTTCATGTCTCCATGCATTGAAACAACTGTGAAATTTGCTTTTCTTAATTCTGCAGATAACCAATCAACTTTCTTTTTAGTGTTGCAAAATATGACTGCTTGCGTAACAGTTAATGAGTCGTATAAATCACAAAGTGTATCAAATTTCCATTCTTCTTTTTCCATATTTATAAAATATTGTTTAATACCTTCTAAAGTAATTTCATCACGTTTCACTAAAATTTTAACGGGATCATTCATAAACTTTTTAGTCATAACCAAAACATCTTTCGGTAAGGTTGCACTGACAACAACAACTTGAACTCCTGGTGGTAAATACCGGTAAATATCATAAATCTGCTGTTGAAATCCTTTTCCTAATAACTCATCAGCTTCATCCAAAATAATCATTTTAACATGTCTCGTGTTTATTGACCTTCTCTTAACCATATCTAAAACACGACCAGGGGTACCACTAACGATATGTTGACCCTTTGTTAAAGCTTTAACATCTTCACCAACACTTTTACCACCAACACAAGCATGCACCTTTACACTCATAAAGTCTCCTAATGCACGAATCACGTTTTGAATTTGAACTGCAAGTTCTCTTGTTGGTGAAAGAACAATTGCTTGTGTAGACTTATTTGCAGTATCAACAACCTCTAACATTCCAATAGAAAAAGTAGCAGTTTTACCTGTACCAGATTGTGCTTGTGCAATCGTATCTCTTCCTGAAATGATCTGAGTAATTGCTCTTGACTGAATTGCAGAAGGATATGTAAATCCATAACCATATATTCCTCTCAAGAGTGCATCTTTTAAATGCATTTCCTCAAATGATGCAGTAACGGGGATACGTTTCGAGTTTTCAAACTTCAATGACCTGTCTGCTTCTTTATCAAATTCCATATTACAAGTATGTTAGGGTATTTAGTGAAATATTGATAACCAAATCTAAAAAGAATTATTTTCATCACTTCAAATATATTTTTTTTCTCTTTCTTATTTTCTATGGTGTGTGTAGGTGTGTGTGTAGGGAGATATCAAGATTAATTCATTTTCTATTGTGTTATAAGCACATATTATTAGCAGATAGACACAGTCATGGAACCAATTATAATTTTGATTGCTGGTGGTCATGCTTCCGGCAAAAGTCAAGCTGCTCACATGTTAACAACCGAGCTTCATTCCCGTTTTCTTCAAATTAAGACAAAATTAATTGACATGATGGACTACTTTTCGAATACAAAAGCTGTTGAATCAAGATTACCATCACAATTCAATTTTGATGATATTAAATCTACAATTGATTCTTGCTGGGATGATGTCGATGTTATTGTTGTTTATGGTTTATACGCTCTTTATGATCCAAATATTCGAGATATCAGTAGTGTTCGAATATTTATAAATTGTGATGCAGATGTTAGACTTGGTAAATGGATTAAAAGAGATGTTCTTCATGCAAAATATCAGTCAGGATTGTCTAAAGAAGCACTTCAACAACAAGAAAGTGAAAAGTTGGAAGAAGTTTTAAATACTTATCTCAACTATTCCAGACAAGAAGTTAAACAATATATACAGGAAACTAAGGAATATGCTGATGTTATTCTACCTCATGTTACTGATCAAATGGGTCTTTCTTTGGTTGTTGATGGTATACAGCCATTACTAATAAAGCGTTTCCAGGCAAACGAAAATCAAACCTATCTTAAGCCAGCTCTATCAATCACAATGGAAGACAGAAGCTGGAGTTCAAGTAGCTCAATGAGAGATTCAATTGTCCAAAGTATAAAATCTAATTCACATGAGCCTAGTGTTTTATCATTAAGCAATGATAATTTTACTTCCAAAAGCAAGCGTTTTTATGATCTTAATTAAGTTCAAGCTCATTTGTATAAGATTTGTAATTATTTATACAAGAATTTTATAGAAAATATTAAATTTGTAGTACCTTTAAGAACAATCGAGAATAGAGATTTATTTTCAAGAGCTGTTGTAAAGTACATTGATGAAGGTATACACAATCTCAGTAATTGAATAAAATCACTAATCGGCTTGATCCCAATTTCCTGGCTTGGGTTGTTTTGGCATAGCAGGACCACCAGCTCTCTTTGCAACAATAATTTGATCAACTGAAAGAACGGTACAAACTGCTTCAGTTGCTAATTTAATAGCATTCTTTTTACAAATCAAAGAATCTAAAATACCTTCTTCTTTAACATCTAACAAACAATCGGTTGGACTTTCTGATTCAATATCAATACCCCATTTTAAACTATCGGAATCATTTTCATTATGAGAAGCATAAAGACGAGGTAAAACCTCATTAGGATTTAATCCTGAAGTTTCACAAAGAAGTCTTGGAAGAAATTCAAAAGCTTCGGCAAACTTTTTAATACCTAATTGCATTAAACCTGGAGTTTTTTCACCATAACTTGTAATCCTTTTGACAAGTTCAGATTCTGTAGATCCTGCACCTGGTAATAATCTTGGATCTTTTATAGCTGATTTAATAGAAGCAACACTATCATCGATAGCACGTTCAATATCATCCATATTATTTTGGGTGGCACCACGAAGGATAATAGTAGACGTGAGAGAAGTTTCTCCATTTTGTCTGAACACAGTAACTCTATCAGAACCAATTTCTTGAGCTTCAACAACATCAACAGTACCCATTTCTTCTGGAAGAGGGGCACCAAGTCTAACAAGTGGTGTAGCACCACAAACACGACATATACGTCTAAGGTCAAATTTGGATGGAACTTTCAACACTAAAATACCGTATTTATCTAAGAAATGAAGAGCTAACTCTCCAACACCTTGACCAGCAACAACAACTCTAACACCAGAATTGAAAATTTCTTTAATAACTTTATGTAATTCATCTTCTTCTCCTTTACTAAAAGACATCATTTCATCAGCATTATGTAAAAGAACAGTACCTTTTGTTTCAGACGCAGAAATATCAACAGGGCAATTAAAAACTGCAACTTTAGCTGTAGAAGTGATCTTTTTGACTTGAGATTCTGGATCTCTTGGAAACACCATTCCTTTGATAACAAAGGAATTATGAATAGAACCACCCATTATTTTAACAACTCTAATTGAATCGACATTAAATGATTTTGGATTTGATTTAGAAATCACATGTTGAACAGCTGATGAAACTAAATCTGAAAGAATTAATTCTTGACCATATTGTTTTGACATAATGACTGGTTTGACTATTTTTAAAAGTTGATCCTTGTCAGTAAAATTTTCAACTTGATCAATAACAAGTTTATCTAATTCTTCCAATGTAAATTTGTTAGCCATTTTGTAACCTTGAATAATTTCAGTTGGTGTTAAACCAAGAACAATCAATTTTTCAGCTAAATGAAGTAATTCACCTGCTAAAATCATTACATAATTAGTGTTATCACCCATTTCTTCTTCTTGTTGTTTTGAATGCATCACTACAACCTTCACAGCAGGGTGAATAACATTAAGTTCTTTTATCATTGTAGCAGCATCATTGGTAATAAAGATTTTGCCTAAATCGTTCACAATAATCTTATTTTTGCCACATGGACCAATTGATGAAGAAACAATCATTGCCATTTCACGACATGCCTGAACATTTCTGTTCACTGCACCATCAGTATTTGAATGCACTTGATACCCTTGTTTAAAGAGTCCAGCGTTAGGGTTACCCGGTAATTTCAAAGACATGTTTGCTCTTTTGCTTCTAACTTTGATTAATCTCCTGTGTAGAAGTGAATGATTTTATTCACACACTTTTTTTTTGATAATTTTATTTACATACAAAAAAAAGAAGACTTTTTTTCGGTGCGGCCGCCGCTCAAAATGATAATTCATCATTTTGAATTAAGAGAGAACGTATACACAGTTTAATGAACATGTTTCTTTTATGTTCATCATATTTATAATCATTAGTGTTTTGTACTGTGAATATAACTATTTTTTTTGAACATCAAATTTTTCATTATAAACAATGTAATTGTTAATACTGACTTATTCTTGGTACAATATTTTGTGGACAATGATTTGATAGGAAAAGATTCATTCATACACATTTAATTTAAAAGCATGAAATTCATATAATTCACAAATATATTTGTTATTATTTTGAGCTTTATTGAGGACTTTCGTTTCTATAGTTCTCGTACTAATAATAGTGCTTAACTTTCTTTCTTTCTTTCTTTGTTGAAAGTCAACACAAGGTGAATATAACAGGACGATTGGATGGTTTATCATGTGGAGTGAACAGCTTTGCTGATTTCTCTTATAAGCTTTTATGTCATATGCTTTAAAAGATGGATCCATTTGTAGTGTAGTGAATTTGATGAGCATTAGGAAATTTGATTATTACTGTTTTATAATCAATTTGACAATTGACAACCATTTTAGCTTATATTGTAATTAGTTTAATTATTTTATCTTATTAGTAGATCCGATATCATAAACCAATAATAATTATTATTATATCTTTTCACGAGATGAACATTTTACACATTTATAATAAGACTGGAGGGGGAAATTCCACTTAAATTATTCCTTTTTTGTAGTATACATCCGTGCACGAAAGTCTTTCAACGGCGCAGTTAGTAAGAAAGAGAGATTTCGATCAAATCTATTAACATATCGTATTGACTATTGGAGTTTGACTTAATAAAAGAAGTAATGGCTTCTTTGAAAGCACAGATTTTAGCTGCTACTGACCAGAGGTCACTTACAAAACAGCCACGATCTATTTTAAGTGTTGAATATGATCCACTTTTGGATTTATCTAAAGTTTTAGACACACCAGAAGCCCTTGATGATATTGATACCTTATTAGAATATACAGATCAATATAGAACTTATTTAGATAATAATATTATAACAGAAAGAAAAAATTATCATTTAATATTGGCTGAAGAACATAATAAAGGTGAAAATCCTGATTTAATTCATACTCAAGTTGTTCAATTAGTGAAAACTTACACAGATTTAAAAGATTCAGCTGAAA
>JAJLVG010000387.1:0-18424 GCA_030564585.1 Martiniozyma abietophila
GAAAATAAACTTAATCGATTTAAAACTACTATACCAAAGACATGTATATTAACCCTACAAACCTTGGTTTGCTCATTTTATGTAATTTGTGTTACTACTATTCGATGATTGCTCATCACCATATATTGACGTGACAATATGAGCCTTATGATTCCAATAGCCACGTGACTTTGTTATCAATTTTCAAATGAGCCAATCAAAAATAATGGAATAGCGATGGGCGGAGTCATGGAGAAGACCGGGCCGGTTTTTGTAAAGGGGCATATGAAAGTGTGTTGTTTGTGCAAATTTTTAGCCAACAAACTTAGAAAGTATTTTTGAGTAATATCATTCAAAAGATGAACACTGTTATGAAGACTTTTAACTTTACATAAAAAAGACAGTTGTTAAAAGAGTTTCAATGTCTCACCCCCCATTAAAAAGGAAACGGTGTAGGCCGGTGGTAAATTTATTAAAATTTTTACCGTCTCGCCGGATTTTCATTCTAAATCGAGGAAAAAGATAAGAAAAACTATTTACGTAATTTTGAAAATGCACTGGTTTTTTCGTTTTCATTCAATTTTTTTTTCACTTTCTCCACTTTTCCTCTTTTAAACTTCTTCTCTTTTCTTTTCTCTTCTCTCTTTCATTTCTTTTCATTTTGTACCAAACTCTAACTCACTCAAACTAACTTCATTTTGGTTACTCTTCTTTAACTAAAATTTATTATAACTCTATTTGTTAATAACCTTACCGAAGTTTTTGAGAATATATTATCCTTCTTTTTTTAAACTCACTTTTCTTTGCTTAAATAATAATGGTTGTGAAATCAGATTATCAAGCTGAATACAAACCTTCTCCCGGTGAAAAGGTTGATTCATATTCTGTTTACAAATATGATGAAGTTCCAGAAAATAAATCATGGGCTTCTACTATCCCAACTCAAAAAGGACTTTATAATCCTGAATATGAAAAAGATAATTGTGGTGTTGGTATGTATTCTTCTTTCATTTATTTATTCTTGTCATAGTATATCCATATAGTTTTAAGATTTACTAATCTATTGACGTTGATATGTTAACACTAATGTCATCAGAAAATCAGTCATTATTTATTCTCGCCACCTTATTGGTCGATCTCATTCAACTAAAATTTTCTAACTCCGAGAGGCTCATTATACTAACATTACTTTTTTTTTTGTAATTTTTCAACAGGTTTTGCTTGTCAAATAAAAGGTGAAGCATCCCATAAAATTATTTCTGATGCAAAATACCTTCTTTGTAATATGACACATAGAGGTGCCGTTGGTTCTGATGCCAGAGATGGTGACGGTGCTGGTGTCATGACATCAATTCCTCATAAGTTCATGGAACGTGAATTTCAATATTCTTGTAATATTCAACTGCCTCCTCTAGGTCAATATGCTGTTGGTAACGTTTTTTTTAAAAAAGATGATGAAGTTTTCCAAAAATCAAAATCTACATTTGAAAACATTGCATCATCTCTTGGATTAAGAGTTCTTGGTTACAGAGATGTCCCAGTTGACTCATCCATTTTAGGTCCTGCATCTATATCCAGAGAACCAAAAATTCTTCAACCATTAGTTGTGTTAGAAGAAGCTTTCGGTTCTGGCCTCTCTCCAAAAGAATTAACTGAAGGTGAATTTGAAACTAAATATGAAAAATTATTTGATAAACAATTATATATCTTAAGAAAGCAATCTACACATACTATTGGATTACACAACTGGTTTTACATTTGTTCATTATCAAACAAAAATATTGTTTACAAAGGTCAATTAGTTCCTGCTCAAGTTTATACCTACTATCATGATTTGGTTAATGCTGCTTATGAATGTCATTTTGCATTAGTTCACTCTAGATTTTCTACCAATACTTTTCCATCTTGGGATAGAGCTCAACCATTACGATGGGCAGCACACAATGGTGAAATTAACACTTTGAGGGGAAATAAAAATTGGATGAGAGCAAGAGAAGGTGTCATGTCTTCCAAATTATTTGGAGAAGATATGGAAAAATTGTACCCTATCATTGAAGAAGGTGGTTCTGATTCCGCTGCTCTTGATAATGTTTTAGAATTATTAGTTATCAACGGTGTCTTGACTTTACCGGAAGCTGTCATGCTTTTAGTTCCAGAAGCTTGGCAAAACTCTCAAAATATGGATCCAAAAAAGAGAGCTTTTTACGAATGGGCTGCTTGTTTAATGGAGCCTTGGGATGGTCCTGCATTATTTACATTTGCTGACGGGAGGTTCTGTGGTGCTAATTTAGATAGAAATGGGTTAAGACCATGTAGATATTATGTTACTGATGACGATATCATGATTTGTGCTTCAGAAGTTGGTGTTATTCCAATTGAATCAAAGAAAATCGTTGAAAAAGGTAGATTACACCCAGGTAGAATGTTATTAGTTGATACTAAGAAAGGTAGAATTGTTGACGACAGAGAATTAAAAAAGCAAGTTTCTAATAGATTTGATTTCAGAGCTTGGTTATTATCTAATTTAATCACGATGCCTGAATTATTTGAAAAATTAGAAGCAAAAGGAATTGATCTCAGCACTAGTATTGATATGACAGTTAAACTACAAGAAGATCCAATGCTTTTGGCTTTCGGTTATACTTTAGAACAAGTTTTAACATTATTGGCACCATTGGCTCAAAACGGTAAAGAATCGTTAGGTTCTATGGGTAACGATTCTGCTCTTGCATGTCTTTCTGAACAACCACGACTCATTTATGATTATTTTAGACAATTGTTTGCACAAGTCACCAATCCACCAATTGATCCAATTAGGGAAAAAATTGTTATGTCTTTGGATTGTTACATTGGCCCTCAAGGTAATTTATTAGAGATGTCACCATCTCAATGTAATAGACTTTTATTAAAATCACCAATCTTATTAAATGATGAATTTCAGGCTCTTAAGGATGTTAATAAAGTTTATCCAAAATGGACTGTTACCAATATTGATATCACTTTTGACGTTTCCGAAGGGTTGACAGGATACACCGAAGCTTTAGACAGAATCTGTTCCGAAGCAACGCAAGCTATTATTAATAATTCTCAAGTTATCATTCTTTCTGATAGAAATGTTTCTGCTCAAAATATTTCAGTTTCTGCATTAATTGCTGGAGGTGCAGTTCACCATCATTTGGTCAGACAAAAGCAAAGATCAAAGGTTGCCATTATTGTTGAAACCGCAGAAGCAAGGGAAGTTCATCATTTCTGTTGTTTAGTTGGTTATGGTGTTGATGCTATTAATCCATACTTAGCCCTAGACACATTAGTCAAATTAAACTCTGAAGGATTGTTAGGAGATCACACTAATAAACAACTTTTTAATAATTATAAGCATGGTATTGATGATGGTATCTTGAAGGTCATGTCCAAAATGGGTATTTCAACTTTGGCTTCCTATAAAGGTGCTCAAATTTTTGAAGCTTTAGGTGTGGATAACTCTGTTATTGACAGATGTTTTGCTGGTACTGCTTCTAGAATTAAGGGTATCACATTTGAATATATTGCTCAAGATGCGTTTACTTTGCATGAAAGAGGTTATCCAACTAGAGACACCATCAAGCCAACGGGTTTGCCTGAATCAGGCGAGTACCACTGGAGAGATGGTGGTGATTCACATGTCAATGAACCAGCTGCAGTTGCTAGTATTCAAGATGCCGTTAGAAACAAGAATGAAAAGGCTTATGAATCATATTCCAAGAAAGAATATGAGGCAATTAGAAACTGTACATTGAGAGGTTTATTAGATTTTGATTTTGAAAACTCCACTCCAGTTCCAATTGATCAAGTTGAACCATGGACAGAAATTGTTAGAAGATTTTGTACTGGTGCTATGTCGTATGGTTCTATTTCAATGGAAGCCCACTCTACTTTAGCTGTTGCAATGAATAGATTAGGTGGTAAATCTAACACTGGTGAAGGTGGTGAAGATGTTGAAAGATCAAAGACATCGGAAAACGGTGATTCCATGAGATCTTCCATTAAACAAGTTGCTTCTGGTAGATTTGGTGTTACATCATATTACTTATCTGATGCTGATGAATTGCAAATTAAGATGGCACAAGGTGCTAAACCCGGTGAAGGTGGTGAACTTCCAGGTTACAAAGTTTCTGAAAATATTGCAAGAACCAGACATTCTACCCAAGGTGTTGGTTTAATTTCTCCTCCTCCACATCATGATATTTACTCAATTGAAGATTTGAAACAATTGATTTATGATTTGAAATGTGCTAATCCAAGAGCTAGAGTTTCTGTCAAATTAGTTTCTGAAGTTGGTGTTGGTATCATTGCCGCTGGTGTTGCCAAGGCTAAAGCTGATCATGTTTTAATTTCAGGTCATGATGGTGGTACTGGTGCTGCAAGATGGACTGGTATTAAATATGCTGGTTTGCCATGGGAATTAGGTTTAGCCGAAACTCATCAAACCTTAGTTTTAAATGACTTAAGAGGTAGAGTTGTCGTTCAAACAGATGGTCAATTGAAAACAGGTAGAGACGTTGCAGTTGCCTGTTTGTTAGGTGCCGAAGAATGGGGATTTGCTACTGCTCCTTTAATTTCAATGGGATGTGTTTACAACAGAAAGTGTCACACTAACACATGTCCAGTTGGTATTGCCACTCAGGATCCAGTTTTGAGAGCTCAATTCAAGGGTACACCAGAACATATTATCAATTTCTTTTACTACGTTGCTAATGAATTAAGAACTATCATGGCTCAGTTAGGTTTTAGAACTATTGATGAAATGGTTGGTAGAGCTGAAAAATTATTTGTCAGAGATGATTTAAGAACTACTAAGAATGCTAACATTGATTTGGCTCCAATCTTAACACCAGCTCATACCATTAGACCAGGTGTTGCAACCAGATGTGTGAAAAAACAAGATCATAGATTACATGTTAGATTAGATAACAAGTTGATCGATGAAGCTGAAGTTACACTAGATAAAGGTTTACCTGTTACCATTGATGCTGAAGCTATTAATACCGACAGAGCAATTGGTACTACATTATCTTACAGAGTTTCTAAGAAATTTGGTCCTTCTGGATTGCCTCATGATACTATTCATGTTAATGTCAAGGGATCAGCAGGTCAATCATTTGGTGCTTTCTTAGCAAGTGGTATCACATTAGAATTAGAAGGTGATTGTAATGATTATGTTGGTAAGGGTTTATCTGGTGGTAGATTAATTGTTTATCCACCAAAGGACTCTAGATTCAAAGCTGAAGAAAATATTATTATTGGTAACACCTGTTTGTATGGTGCTACATCCGGTACTGCATTTTTCAGAGGTATTGCAGCTGAAAGATTTTCAGTTAGAAACTCTGGTGCAAATGCAGTTGTTGAAGGATGTGGTGATCATGGTTGTGAATACATGACTGGTGGTAGAATCATCGTTTTAGGAAGTGTTGGTAGAAATTTTGCAGCTGGTATGTCAGGTGGTATTGCTTATGTTTTAGATATGGCACAAGAATTTGAAGAAAAGGTCAATTCAGAATTAGTTGAATTATCTTCCTTACAAGATCCTTCTGAAATTGCTTTTGTTAGAGGTTTATTAGAAGATCACAGACATTACACTGGTTCTGAAATTGCGGACAGAATTTTGAATGATTTCAACAGATTTCTTTCTAAGTTTGTTAAAGTTTTACCGACTGAATATAAAAGAGTTTTAGAAGTTGAAGCTAAAAAGCAAGAAGAATTAAAGCAAAAGAAGGTCTCAAATTATTTTTCTACTATTAAAGAGGATCCAGAAGCTGATATCACTGGTGGTGAATTTTCTAGACCAAAGAAGAGTAATAAGAAAGAACCAAAAGTTTTAGATTTGGAAGATACTATCATTGATGTGAAGGCCGAAGAAGGTAAATTATTAAAGCTAGATAAAGTTGGTGGTTTCATCAAATATGGTAGAAGACATGAAAAGTATAGACCAGTTAAGTCTAGATTACAAGATTGGAAGGAATTATCATCCAGATTAACTAAGGATGAATTAAAATATCAAACTGCAAGATGTATAGATTGTGGTATTCCATTCTGTCAATCAGATACTGGTTGTCCTGTTTCTAACATCATTCCAAAGTGGAATGAATTAGTTTTTAAAGATAGATGGAGAGATGCTCTTGAAAGATTACTGATGACTAATAATTTCCCTGAATTTACTGGTAGAATTTGTCCAGCTCCATGTGAGGGTGCATGTGTTGTTAATGTTTCTGGTAATGCTCCAGTTGGTATCAAATCTGTTGAAGCAGGTATCATTGATCATGCTTTTGAACAAGGCTGGATTGTTCCAAATCCTCCAAAGATTAGAACTGGTAAAAGAATTGCAGTTGTTGGATCAGGACCTGCTGGTTTAGCAGCAGCTGATCAATTGAATAAAGCTGGTCATACTGTTACTGTTTATGAAAGATCTGATAGAGTTGGAGGATTAATGATGTATGGTATTCCAAATATGAAATTAGATAAAGGTATCATTCAAAGAAGAGTTGATTTAATGACAGCAGAAGGTATTTCTTTTATTACAGGTACTACAATTGGTGAAGATATTACTGTTGAAGAATTAAAAAAACAAAATGATGCTGTTATTTTAGCTATTGGTTCAACTATTCCAAGAGATTTGAAGATTCCTGGAAGAGATTTTATTAATATTGATTATGCTATGACATTATTAACTGCTAATACAAAAGCGTTATTAGAATCTGATTTAGATACTATTAGAGAAACAATTGAAGGTAAAAATGTTATTGTTATTGGAGGTGGTGATACTGGTAATGATTGTTTAGGTACTGCTACTAGACATGGTGCAAAATCAGTTGTTAATTTTGAATTATTACCACATCCACCTTCAGAAAGAGCAAAAGATAATCCATGGCCACAATGGCCAAGAATTTTTAGAGTTGATTATGGTCATACTGAAGTTAAAGAACATTATGGTAAAGATCCAAGAGAATATTGTATCTTATCAAAAGAATTTGTTGGTGATGAAGAAGGAAAAGTTAAAGGTATAAAAACAGTTAGAGTTGAATGGAAGAGATCAGATTCAGGTGCTTGGCAAATGCAAGAAATTCCTGGATCAGAAGAATTTTTCCCAGCTGATATTGTTCTTTTATCAATGGGATTTATTGGTCCAGAAGCTGATAATTTGAATATTGAAAGAACTAAGAGAGGTACTATTGCAACTACTGAATCATCATCATATCAAGTTAGTAAAGAGTCTAACTTATTTACTGCAGGTGATTGTAGAAGAGGTCAATCATTAGTTGTTTGGGGTATTCAAGAAGGTAGACAATGTGCTAGAGAAGTTGATATTCATTTAATGGGTAAGACTAGATTACCAGGTAATGGATCAATTGAAAAGAGAGATTATCAAATGTTGGAAGAATTAGCTGCTAAAGTTTAAGTAAACTGTTAATTTTTTTTTTTTGTTTACAATATTATTTTACTAAGTTGAGAGTGTGTTGTTTTGCTTTTATTTTAAGTTTTTATTTTTGTTTTTGTTTTATATATTAATATACCGTTTCGTTTCAAGTATTTATTTTAATATCATTAATCGTTATTGTAATAATCTTATTTCTTTTTTAGAGTTTTTTAAGATTTAGGACTGTGATCTGTTACGTAATTTACAAGTATGAATAAAATTAAATTTATTGTAGTATGAAAAAGTGAATGTTCTCGAAATTTCGATTTGTAATGATTATATTGAATAAAAAATGACTCATTTCAGTTTATCATTTTTTTTGTTTTGAATATTAAATTAATTATAAGCCTCTATCGATTGTGATCTAGTTGTATATGCCAAAGTAAGCTTAAAAAAGCTAGTCCATATAAGTCATTCAAGAGTGACTTTTAATTATATATAATATATTTTTAGATCATTAAATCCGAGCCTTTCTATATATACTAATTAGCTTTTAAGTAAGTATATCCCTCGGATTTAACACATAAATACGTCATTTTAAATTTCATTTTTGTAGGAGCGTTTTAAAAGTTTTAAATTTAAAATAATTTCCGTTAGAACCGAGCCCCGAAACCGGCTTTTCCCTTACAATTTCAATCCCGCAATTCAAATTTTGTACACCACACAACTTTTCTCTAAAGTGAGGAAGTTTTGTGATGGCTTTTTTTTTTTATTCTCTTTCTCACCGCACGGGAAATAGCAGCGAGCTTACAAATTAAGTTAATTTAAATTTATAAATTTAACTTCCATTCCTTTCCATCAGTTTCTCTTTATAACGAAAGTTGATTTATAACAACAAACAAACAACACAAACACAAACATAACACAAATACATACTATGGTTAGAATGTCAACTATCAAACGTACTTACACTGATCTCGTGGATGAATCCCCACTTGTCTTTTCACATGAAACATATCCTCATGACGTGTCATCCAATAATGGGTTTAATCATTATAACAATTCACAAGATTCACTTCAAAGAATGTTAGATGATAACTTTTTTGATTCTAATACTTATTCAATAAATGATGATTCATCATCATTTAATCAAAGAGCCCCATTTTCATATTTTGATAATAATAATAATAATAATAATTATGATTTTGAAAATGATGATATTAATATGAATGATAATCATAGTAATGATCTTTTTAATAATGCATTTTCTCAATTTGCAAATCCTAATACTACATTATGTCCAAATCTTGATGATTTTAATGAATATATTCATTCTGATCGAATTTTTAATGAAAATGATAATAGTAATAATAATAATAATTTTATTCAAGATGAACAAAATAATCATTTAATAATTGATGAAATTAGATCACCATTTGAAAAACTTACTGTTAAAAATGATTCAAGATTATTAGATGATGATATTACAATGATTCCACATGATGATTATGAAATATTTGGTCATAAAATTGTTTCAGATGTTTTACCTTATGAATTTAATAAAAAAGATTTTCTTCAACCTGATGGTATATCATTTTATAAATCTAATGATATTTTATATGAATTTTCTGATGAAGAAGAAGAAGATGATGATTTTGATTCTCATAGACTTGATGATGTAATGGATATGGATGAAGCTTCAACGCCCGAAAGTTTAAAAGATGAAGATTCTCATGCTGATAATTATATAATGAAACCATATGATGTTCATACTGATGAAGATTATCGTTCAAATTCTCTTTATACCCCAATTTTAAAGGATGATGATAATGAACAAGAAGAACAACCAATTGCAATTGATCCTCATCAATTAGAAAAGGAACCAAGGATTTATGATCATATTGATGATAATGAACCATTTACTGCAGTTTTCCATGATGATGATAATGATAATATTATTATTAATAATAATAATAATAATATTAATAATAATAATAATAATATCGATGATGATTCTAATACTCTTGATCTTGAAAATTTACAATCAAATAATCAAGAATCTAGTTTTCCAACAGTTTCAACTCCAAATTTAAAAGATCTTTGGTCACCTTTACCACCTGCACCATTAGTTCTTCCAACTCAATTAATTGATGAATATTATTCATCAACAAATAAAAAGCAAAGAAGAGAATCAGATTCATCATTTTATAGTTCTGGAATTAAAAGTGAATCAGAAGATTCAGAAGAAAATGATGATAATGGACAAAATTCAAGAATTAGACAATTACCGAAAGCTGAACCAAAACCACGTTCATATTCTCATAGTTCACGTTCTCATAATAGAAGACCAAAAATTGAAAAGGATCATGAAAGATTTGAAAAGCATGATGAACATATTTGTACATTCATGAATCCAAAAACAAATAAACCTTGTAATAAAAGATTTTCAAGGCCTTATGATTTAGTTAGACATCAAAATACTATTCATGCAACAAAAAAAACTTTCTATAGGTGCATATTTTGTGAAGATGATTTACTTAAAAGGAAAAGTTTAAAACCTGTAAATCAAATTGTTATTGATTCAGATTATAGAGATTCACCTTTATCAACAGAAAATTCAAATACTCCAATTTCAAGTACAAGTATTGTTAAAAAGATCAAACATGGTCCAGATACTGGAGTTGAATATTTAAGTAATAAAACATTTAGTAGATGTGATGCTTTAACAAGACATTTAAGATTTCGACATGGGATTGATAACAATTTTGTTACGATGGCATTAGATTTTGCTAAAAAGAATGTTGAATACTGTGATTGTAATTAGTGATTCTTAAATGATTTCTTATATATATATGACAAATATCTGCAAATAAAAAAACAAAAATTCAAAAACAAGTCTTGTGGAGGAAATTTTGTTTCAAAAGATTTTAAAGATCGTCTAATTAATCAATGTGTTGGTGATATCCTTAATTCTTCCTCATCTTGGATTGGGTTTTTTTTAATGTCATGAATTGATTACTATTACTTTTTTTTTAATTATTAAATGATATCTTTACTAAAAAATTTTTATAACCTTATTTTTTACTTTAAATAAATTAAACTTATGTATATAAAATTATTTTTGATTTTTATGATAAAAAACTAATTGTAAGAGCTACACCATTAAAACTAAATACATATACAAAAAAAACATGTAAAATAGATAAACAATGTATAGTAAGTATGTATAGTAAGTATGTATAGTAAAAAAAAAATTTTCTGTGAAGTTGGGTTTTTTAAATGAGTTCTGTGATATATGTTTATTTTATTAAATCTTATCAAAAAATTAAAATGGGGGATATATAGAGTTAAAAATAACATGTTATGGTTTCTTTTCTGTTTCTTCTTTGTTACGTACAGGTTCATCATCTTCTGAAATTGAAACGGCATTAACAAAACGAGTAATTTGACTTATATCGTAATTTTTGTGAAACGGAACATATTCATAAACTGAACTTGTTGGATCAACATAAATCAGAAGATGACGAGTATTTTCATCCCTTTTGAATGAAAGTATATGCTGTGATAATGTCATTGCTTGATCAGATGTTACAGGTTTAATACCAGCTTGAAATAATTGTTGTTTAAGTAATCCAATATGAACTGCCATTACCGTTTGTGAAACATCTTTACGTTCATAAGTTTCCCAAAGTGTTAAAAGTTCACTTTCCATTCGTTCATTATCAACTTCAGTTTGAGCATGATAAAAAATGAATACAATTGTTTGAATAAATAATGTTAAAAATAAAAGTTTTATAGCAGGACCTCTAGTTATTTTATTTGCAAATAATCCATTTAAAGAAGATGGTTCAAATTGTGATTGTTGTTTAAGTACTTTTTGTCCAATTATTAATGATGGGATTGACATTATTTGTTGTTGATTTGATAATGAATTTTTTTGAATTAATTTATTATTATTACTATTATCATTTTCATTTAAATTCAATTGATTATAAGTAAGTGGATGATTTTTTAAGTCTTGAAAGAATGATTTTGGTTTCGTTGATGATGAATCATTAATTATATGTGAATTTAAATGCAATGAAGAAAATGAAAAAGGTCGTATGTATGTACCCATGGATGGACACAGCCTAGAAAATGGTTTAAAAAGATTTGAAATGACAATCATTTAGTAATATTTTAATATATTTGTTGTATTGCTGTTATTATAAAATGAATGGATATTTCAGCTAATATGTGTGTAGTTATGTAAAAATAAAGTGTTGGGGGTTGAGTTGAAAAATGACACTTTTTTCATGAAAAGAATGATGATGGATTTTTTTCTTTTTTCTCTTTTTTCTTTTTTTTCTCTTTTTTCTCTTTTTTAAAAATTTTGAAAAATAATTTGTGATTTTCTGATCCGTGCACCGCTTGGCTTTTCAGACTTTTTTCTCTCGTTTGTTGTGTCAAAAATATTAAGGAGAGATTGGGAGGCAGTTAATTTTAACTTTCATACGAGTTTTAATAAAGAACTCAAGCAATCCGGTTCAAATGTTAATAGAGAAGTATATTGAAGATATTAAGGAGAACGTGATTCTGTATTTAATCACAACTCCGACTCTTCAAAAATGTAAAGATATTCTCTTTTGGTTTACTATTTTTGGATTTTTCCGTAAATTGTGGTATTTGTTTATTGGTTACGGATTAATTCGACCTTTCATATTTGGTTATCAAGTATTAGCAAGGAAATTCTTTAAAATGTTTTTAAAACTACCTTATATTCGTGAAAAGGTTGCTAAAGAATTTAATGATACTAAACATATGTTAGAAAATCAACTTATTATTAAAGCTTCAGGGGTTAATTATCATTCAATTCCTGAAAAGGGTCTTTCAGAAATTGAAGTTTTAAAGAAACTTGATTCATTAGATCATATTAAATCAGTCAATTGGCAAGGTGGACAAATTTCAGGTGCTGTTTATCATGGTGGTGAAGAACTTATTAACCTTCAAACAAAAGCTTATCATAAATTTGCTGTTTCTAATCAACTTCATCCAGATGCATTTCCAGGTGTTCGTCAAATGGAATCTGAAGTAGTTTCAATGGTTTTAAATTTATTCAATTCTCCTGAAACTGGTTGTGGTACAACATCATCAGGTGGATCAGAATCTTTACTTTTAGCTTGTTTAGCTGCAAGAGAAAAAGCATTTATTGAAAAAGGAATTACAAATCCTGAAATTATTGCCCCTATAACTATTCATGCAGCTGTTTTTAAAGCTGCTAAATATTTTAATATGACATTAAAACTTGCAGATTTAGATCCTAAAAGTTTTACTGTTAATATTAACCATGTTAAACGTCTTATTACTCCTAATACAGCAATTATCCTTGGATCTGCTCCAAATTTCCCTTATGGTACAATTGATGATATTGAACAACTTTCTGTAATTGCATTAAAATATAATATTCCACTTCATGTTGATTGTTGCCTTGGTTCATTTGTAATTGCTTATTATCAAAAATCAACTGGGAAGAAACTTCCACCATTTGATTTTAGAGTTCCTGGCGTTACTTCAATTTCTTGTGATACTCATAAATATGGATTTGCTCCAAAAGGTTCATCAATAATCATGTATCGTTCTCCTGAATATAGAAAGTATCAATATTATGTATCATCAGATTGGGTCGGTGGTCTTTATGGATCTCCAACTTTAGCCGGTTCTAGACCCGGTGCATTGACTGTTGGTGCATGGACTACAATGGTTTATATTGGTGATGATGGTTATAAAAAAAATGTTTTTGATATCATTTCAACTGGTGAAAAATTGCGTAATGCAATTGAAAATGAAATTCCTGAATTACAAATTATTGGTGATCCAAAACTTTCTGTTATTGCTTTTAAATCTAATAAAATTAATGTTCATGCATTAAGTGATATATTAAATAAAAAAGGTTGGCATTTATCTTCACTTCAAAAACCTGCTGCTCTTCATTTGGCAGTTACAAAGCTTACAGTTAATGCAATTGATCAATTAATTATTGATTTGAAAACTTGTGTTGAGGAATGTCTTGAAATTGTTAAAGATAAAGGTCCTGATGCTATCAAATCCGATACAGCTCAATTATATGGTGTTGCTGAAAGTTTAAGTACTGCATCAGTTGTTGATGACTTAGTGGGATGTTTCCTTGATGTTTTATACCAAACAGATAAAAGCTCTTGATTGACTTTTATTACCCCTTCTTTCTTCTCTTTATATTATATGTTATAAGTTTGATAATATTTTACGATTTATTTAAATATTGTTTTTTTTCAATAATATAGTAACAATTCTTGAGATGTGGTGTGAGAACGTAAAAATTAATATTTTAACCTTTTAATGAATATGTATTAATTGCAAATAAATATAAACAGGTGAATCACTACCACCGCATTGAAAATGTTAGCTTTTAACAGATATTTATCGACTCGGCCACTGCTTTGCAATATAGCAATGCGATCCTTTTCTTCTCAGACATTAGAAAGCATTAGTAACAAATCTTTGATTAAAACAACGTCTTTTATCAATGGTGCATTTATTCCAGAGTCTTCAAATAATTTTAAAGTATTAAATCCTTATAATAATGAAATTTTAACAAATGTTTCATCAGCAACTGATCAACAAATTCAACTTGCTTTTGATTCTGCTCAAAATTCTTTTTATGATTTTTCACATACAATCCCAAGAACAAGATCAAAAATCCTTCGAAAATTAAATGATGCAATTCTTGGAAATGCTACTGATTTAGCAAAGATAATAACTTTAGAAAATGGTAAACCACTTGCAGACTCTTTAGGTGAAGTTAAATACGGTGCTTCATTTATGGAATGGTTTGCTGAAGAAGCACCACGTTTAAATGGTTCAATCATACCATCAGCAAATAAAAATAAAAGAATTGTGGCATATAGAAATGCAATTGGTCCAGTTGGAATTTTAACTCCTTGGAACTTTCCTTTGGCAATGATAACAAGGAAGCTTGGTGCTGCAATTGCAGCAGGTTGTACAGTTGTTATCAAACCTGCAAGTGATACACCATTAACTGCGTTAGCATTTGCCGAAATTTGTAGAAATGCAGGTATCCCTGATGGTATAATCAATATAGTTACTGTCAAAGAAGAAAGAACATCAGATGTTGGTAGAATGTTTTGTGAATCACCTCAATTGAAGAAAATTTCTTTTACTGGTTCGACTAGAGTTGGTAAGATATTATTTGGTCAATCAGCAAGTACAGTTAAAAAGATGAGTATGGAACTTGGTGGTAATGCTCCATTTATTGTTGATAAACATATCAATATAGATAAAGCTGTTGATGAACTTATTTCAGCTAAGTTCAGAAGTAGTGGTCAAACATGTGTTTGCGTGAATAGAGTATTCCTTCATGAAGATATTTATGATGAATTTGAATCTAAATTAGTTTTAAAATTAAAGAATATGAAATTAGGACCAGGTATGGATCCATCAGTTACTCATGGTCCATTAATTCATGAAAATGCAATTAAAAAGGTTGATCATTTAGTTAAAGATGCAGTTGCTCATGGAGCAAAGATTTCACTTGGTGGTAAGATTCGTGAAGATCTTGGTTTAAACTTTTATGATCTTACTGTTTTATCTAATGTTACATCAAAAATGGAAATATATCAGACAGAAATCTTTGGACCAGTGGCTTCACTTATAAAATTTCAGTCTATTGATGAAGTTATTAAGATGTCGAATAATGCTGATGTTGGTTTAGCCGGTTACGTCTTTTCTGATGATTACGAAACTTGCATGAAGGTGAGTCAAAAGCTTGATGTTGGAATGGTGGGTGTTAATACAGGTTTGATAAGTGAAGCTGCTCTACCTTTTGGTGGAGTCAAAGAAAGTGGTTTCGGTAGAGAAGGAAGTGTATTTGGTATTGATGAGTATACAGTGGTCAAGAGTGTTGTAATGGGCATGTAAATACAAACAAACATAACATACACTTCAAGTCTCCATGTCTTTTCACACAATTTTTCGATAATTATGGGTTTTTTTTAAATATATACACTTTTTATATGCACATTACTTCTTCAAAATACAAAACTACGAGGAGAATCAAAATTCTCTTTTTTTTATGGTATAAAATTTAAAATACAACGAAGAGACAACTTAAAAAATTTATAAGTATCAAACAACTGAATACCAATAATAGATCGATTTATTTAAATGTGTACAAGATTTAGTCAAAAGTAATTTTCTTTGCCTTTTTAGTTGGATCAACATTTTTATAGAAAGCACCATATGCACTATGAGATTTCTTTTTAGTATGAGAACCAAATTTCATTAGATCATCTGGAACAGGTTGGTCACCACCTCTTAAAACGTTCATTAAAGCACCTGATAAATGTTTTTCGTGGTCTGTGAACAATGTATGAGCAATACCAGTTTGACCAGCTCTACCAGTTCTACCAATTCTATGAACATAATCTTCAATAGTCAATGGGAAAGTCAAATTAATAACAACTTTAACATTAGGAATATCTAAACCTCTAGCTGCAACATCAGTAGCTAATAAAATATTACATTCACCCTTTTTAAAACTATCAAGTGAATGTTGACGTTGAGTTTGATTTAAATCACCATGTAAAGCAGCAACATGATAACCTTTATATTGTAAAGTCTTTTCAATTCTAGTTGCTTCCTTTTTATATAAAGCAAATATCAAAATTTTATCATTCTTATGAGAACCTGATTGATATTTACTTAATAATTGAAGTAATTTTTGTTCTTTATCATATGGATCAACAACTTCAACAATTTGTTGAATTCTTTTATTAGCAGTAAGTTCATCTCTATTACCAATACTAACTCTAATTGGAGTTTTCATGAAACTAGCAGCCAACTCTCTGACTTCTTTTGGCCATGTAGCAGTGAACATCAATGTTTGTCTATCTTCACCTTTAGTAGAACTGATAATTTTTTTAATATCTTCTTCAAACCCAGTTTCTAACATTCTATCAGCTTCATCTAAAATTAAATAATCAACAGAACTTAAATCGACACTACCTTCATTTAATAAATCAACTAATCTACCAGGTGTCGCAATAACACATTGACTCTTTCTAACATCTCTACGTTGTTGTTCTTTTGGAACACCACCATAAATACAAACACAATCCAATCCTTCAATATCAGTTAATTCTTTTAAGTTATCATAAATTTGAGTTGCTAATTCTCTAGTTGGAGAAACAACTAAAACTTGTAATTTTTTAGAACCACTTTTAACAATATGATTAATAGCTGGGACACCAAAAGCAAATGTTTTACCAGAACCAGTTTCAGCAACTCCAACAACATCATTTCCATTTAAAAGATATGGCCAAGCTGCACCTTGAATTGGTGAAGGCTTTGGAAATTTTGAAAGCATCTTTAAAATAGATTTTGAAATATCCCATTTTTTTAATGCATTGAAAGAAACAATTGGTTTAACTGATAAATGTTCAGCATTTTCAATTTGAACTTCATTTTCTTTTAAAAATGCATCAATTTCTTCTTGGGAATTATCATCAATTGAAGATTTATTATTATTTGAATTATCAATCTTTCCTTTTATTTCTGTTTCTGTTTCTGTTTCTATTTTAGATTTAGATTTAGATTTAGATTTTTCTTTCTTTTCTTTCTTATCCTTCTTTTCTCTCTTTTCCTTTTTAGCTTTTCTCTTTAAAGCTTTTTCTTCATCAGTATGTTTTCTCTTCTTATCGTTAATTTCAATATCAGACATTATATTATTAAACTATTTATGAAACTTCTTAAAAAACAATAAAATATGAACTGAAAAAAATTAGAAAAAAGATTTTTTTTTTTTTTTTCACTTTTCTTTAACTTTACGGCTGTGCCAGTAATCACGGCTGTGTTGCTGCTCAGCAACACAGCACAGCCGTCTTTTACACATTAAAATTATATTTAACTGCCTCAAATAATTGAAATAAATTACAAGCAGTATTTATATACAGATACATACTAAAACGAGAACTAATAACACACGTACGTTCATGATATCACATTAAAAAACAGATATTTAAAAAGTATAAAAAGAAAAGTTTAGTATTTTTTCTAAAAAAAATTTTTTGATTAAATCAAACTAAATGCAACCATTATTAATGTAAAGAAAGATGAAACACAAGCAATAACATTACCTGATGCAGCATTTTCACTTGTATTAATGGTTACGCTATTTGCATCTGAGCTGGATGATGATGATGATGCTGGGGATGCTGAAGGATTAATGGTACTTGTTATTAGAGTAGAAGATGATAATATATCAGAAATTGAATTTTCACTTAAACTTTCAGTTTGAATAGAATCTTTTGATGAAAGTGTATATTTAAATGATTCTTCAGAAGTTTTTGATCTTTTCGTTATTTCTGATGTTTTCGATATTGAATCTGAAGCTGAATTTGAAGTTAAAATTTGGGAAGAAGAAGAAGAAGAAGAAGAAGAAGAAGAAGAAGAAGAAGAAGAAGAAGAATCATCAGTTGATCCACCATTAACTAAAGCAGCAAATTCGACATCTGCTTGAGCTTTTCTACCATTAACTTTACCATTTGTAGCTTCGATTGATGTCCAATTTCCTGTTTGATCACCAAAAACATATTCTGAACCAGAAGAATAATCACTAACAATAAGAGATTTTATATGCATTGAAAATGGAGCCTCAGAATAATCTGTTGAACCACCTGCCCATTCAATTGTACCTTCTGCATTTGATGAATCACCACCTGCCCAAATACCAAAGAATAATCTCATTGGTGATTGAGGATAACCTGATGAAGTACTATTTTGTAAAGTTCTAACAGCTGTACCATCAATATACCAAGTAAGTGAAGATTCATTCCAATCTATTGTATAATTATGAAATTCTGCTCTTGGATCAGACATATCATGGTATCCACCTCTATCATAAGTAGTTGTATCACCTTTTGAAAAGAAATTTGATTGCATTTGTGAAACATCACCACCAAACCATTCCATATCAATTTCATCTAAATCATCAGATTGTAAATAAAATGATGAAATAATTCC
>JAJLVG010000388.1:4591-18049 GCA_030564585.1 Martiniozyma abietophila
TATTGTCTCTTCCCCAAAAGAGGAAATTGTGTCAACAGTTCACTCAATTTTTGTAAATAATTACTAATAAATACTATACACAGAAGCCTGTTAAAAAGGTTTATTAAACTTTAACTGTTACTAACACGTCTAAATTGAAAAAATCAGTCAACACATGACATGACAATTGTCCAATGAATTGTATATTGTAAAATTGACAGGAGAGTTAACAAAAAAGATCCGTTAATTCGATTCCACAATTATTATTCTTAAATCAATTTTTCAATTTTATACAAAAGAGGGAGGGAATCAATTTGAATTTGAAATCATTTCAAAGAATCGTTTAGACCTTGGGAAACAACCTAAAATATGGAAATCAATAACATATTCATTCAATTCTTTTTCACAATCTTTAAATCCTTTCCCATCCCAAACTTCTACAAAGAATACATACCGCCATGGAGATTTAATATTTGGTCGAGTTGTAATTGATTGTAAATTTAAATTATGCTTTTTAAATTGCTCAAGTATATTACATAAGCTACCGAAATTATCATTTTCTTTAATAACAAATGTTAATAAAATCATTTGTTTATTTTCTTCATTTATGATGACGTCTTCATTCTTAATAATAGTACTACTACTTTCATTTTCAATATTATTATTATAACCTAAAATTAAAAACCTTGTTGTATTAGTTCCTAAATCTTCAATATTTGATTTAATTATTGGAATATTATAAACTTCACTAGCTGTAAATGATGCAATTGCAGCAGTTGTTAACTTTTCTTCTTCATTTTTTAAAAAATTTAAATTTTCAACTCCTTTTGATGTTGATGATGTATCAATCTTTTCAATAATTAAATTATTATCAAATCCATATTCTTTTAAAAATTTTTTACATTGACCCCAAACTTGTGGATGTGAATAAATCTTTTTAATTTTTGAAATATCATTAGAAAATGTTATTAAATTATGATTAATTGAAACAAATTCTTCTCCAATAATTTTAAATATTGGATTTTCATTATTTAAATTATTTTGCCTTATAAACCAATCACGAAATAAATCATATGTTGGAACAACTTGTCCATTTGATGAATTTTCAAATGGTACAAGTGAAAATTCAACTTCCTTCTTTTGAATTGATTCAAAACATGATGCAATACTCCTTTGTGGTATATAAGTAATTAATGTTTCTGATGTTTGATATTTTTCGAAATATTGTCTGGCTGCCTATAATAATATAAAATGTTAGTACTATTAGTCTTTGAATTTTCATTCCATCTCATCTCATAAAATCCCAATCATATCCCTTAATTTTTTAAAAAAAAAACAATTTTAATATTTTACTTACTTGATGAGAATATGTCCCTGCTGGACCTAAATATCCAACCTTGATCTCCATTTAAATAGCTGAATAACTTAAGTTTATCCCCCCTTTTTTATACTCTTTGCACGTTTGATGAAAAATATTGAAAAAATAATTTAAAATTCTTAATTTTGCTGGTTTGTTCGTGTCGCTGGTATTAAACAGAGAGAGAGAGTATAACAATAAACATAAAATACAACCATCATACCTTTCATAAAATTTCAAAAATAATTATAAAATTCGATGTAAAAAAAATCATAGTCAACGGATATCAAAGAATAATTTATATATAGTGTGGTGTAGTACAGTTTATATACAGAAAGAGAAATATATACAATTAATTATATTAGTTTTCCAAACTTTGTGCTAATTTAATACATTTCTCCATTGTAAAATCAGGTGAACCGTTATTAAAAGCTTTTAATAATGCTAATCTTTCCTTTGCGATATCTGAATCAAATCCCAATGCACCATAAAATCTTTGAAGATTTAAGAGAAGAATTTGTGATTCAGCAGGTGTAATTGCAGATTCCTTTTCAATTTGACCATTCATTAAAACTGTTTTTTTATCATCTTTTAATTCTTGATGGAATGTGATAGTAGTATGTGGTCTTGCATATTCTTTATGAAGCTTATATTCCATTAATGATGTAATCATACAATGAGTTGTATATGGACCAATAAATGACCATTGAATGAAATGAATTTCCATTGGTGTTGTATTTGAATCAATTGGAATTTCTTCTTCATCGATTTGTGCAGTTTCTCTTGGTAAAGGTAAAACAAATGTTGGATTTTGTCTTGCAATTTTATACATTCGATCAAAAGTATCAAAAGGAATTAATGCAACTAAAGAATTTGGATCATTTTGAAATCTTGCTCTCCAAATAAATTCTAATTCTTTGAGACCTAAATCTTTTAATTTATCAACTTTTACATAAGAATGAAGAGTTTTATATTTTTCATTTGTATTTTTTGGATCAAGAGGACCTAAAGATTTAAAAGAGTTTTTTTTTTTTTCAAATGATTGTTTAAAATTCATTGCTTGCTCATAACTTTCTAATTCTTTTAATGGATCAATTTTATTCAATTTCTTCTTAGTTTCTTCTATCTGTTCTTTTAAAGTTTCTTTAAGTTCTTTTGCATCTTTTAATCCTTTTTTTTTTGCTATTTGTTCTAATTTTTCTTTATATCTTTCTTCAACTTGCTTTTCTAAAGAAGATTGAGATTGAATGAATCTAACGTTAGTAACAGAAGCAAATCTTTTACTATATTGAACTCTAGATGCAACTTTAAAAGCATTCTGCATGTATGTACCAACAGAAGTCATTCGTATTGTTACCTTAATCTTTTGAATCTTTCTTTAAAACAAATAATGTTGAAAAAAAGTTGAAAAGTCTCGAATTTTTAAAGGAATTTTAAAAAATTCAAATTTAATTAAAATTTTTAAATTAATTTTTGATTTTAATTTGTTTAAATGTTAAAACATCGAATAATTTAGGAGGTTATTTCAATCTATTTACTTCATATATTATATTATAATAACCTTTGATAAGTTCATGTAATCGAAATTTAAAATTTGATATGCAATGCTTATTTAAACCTTGAAAGATAATTTTTTTTGTAAGAAATATTGCAGCTCATTCATATGGGACCCTCTTTGAATTTGACCTGACCCTTTTTGAAAATGTTTTATATTATACTACTTTGAAATAAATTCAACTGACTATCACCATGTCTCTTAATGAGAAGTTGTTAAAACTTGTATGAACTGTGTGCACAAAACAGTAAAACAATCTTAGTCTAATATTAAATATATAACTCCAAGATTTAAAGAAATTGCCCTTTTAGGGAAAATCAAAACAAACGAAATTTATCATTCCTAATTTCTTGAATAAATTACTAATTTTCCACAAAATTAAAGATCATATTTGACAAACTCTCCACACCTCTACCATCTAATAGTCTTTGAAGTAGTACCATTACAACCTTCTTTCTGTTTTTGTAAATCCTTTTCAATATTAAAAAAATAAAAATTTTGATAATAAATTAAGATTCATGAACGATGTCCAGTGCAAATGTCACATATAGTTATACGTTATCATCCAATACCACAGTAGCAAAAATCATTGTTTCAGAAACGAGTGTTCCACTTGGTAATGGTAATCCATTTTTACAAACAAGTGAATATAATCAAGGAACTTTTTATGTTATCATACTGCCAATCCTTGCTGGATTATTTTTAATTTATTTGTTTGGAGTAATCTATAAAAAGATTCAAGCAAAACATGAAACTAAAGATGGTAATTTATATGAAGATGATTTTGAACAAGGTGGAAGAAATAATGTAGTTGATGATTCATTTAATTTTGTTGATAATTATGATCAAACATCAACTTTTTTTAGGCATAATAAAAATCCTAGTTCAGTCGATATAATGATGAAAAATTTAGATCCTTTTAATTCTAATATAAATATAAATACAAATACCAATCTAAATACAAATACAAATTTAAATCATAATAGGAACAACCAATCAGTAGGATCTATTTTACAATTGAATTTACCAGAATCTCAATCATCAGTTCAATATAATATGATTGATTCAATTAGTAATGATGGTAATAATAAAAATCCTTTTATAACTGAACCATATGAATTATTATCAACCTCAACAATTCAAAACTCAATATTTGAGCCAACAAAGGCAAAAACTAGTAATTTAGTTTCAACATCTAATACAAGATCTCATTTTCATAGAAGAACACCTTCTTCAGTTTTACTTGATGATTTTATTAATACTGGTGAATTACCTGTATTAGAAGATATACCTTTAAATTCAAGAGATTTATCATATATTGATGTTGCTTCTGATACAAAGAATGAAATAGGAAATATTACACTAAATAATGCAGTGAACAAAAATAATAATAATAATGGAATCAATATTCAAAATCATTCAATGTACCAAAATAATAACAATTCTTATTCAATTAAAAGAAGTAGATCAAGTTCCCCAGTTAGATTAAGTAGATCTACAAGTCCGGTCAAATCTTTGAATAGTCCAATAAGATCTTATACCCAACAACAAAGTCCACAAAGAGATGGTAATAAAAATCCATTTTTGAATCCAGATAGAAATAATAGATTTTAAAGTTTATATATAAGTAGTTAGTTATAAGTTTAGTAATCCATTATAACACAACTTAAAAAATTGAATCGTATTTACTTCATTTTATATATGATGGTCATATGCGCATATGCATTCTTTCTTAATTATTATACCATTATTACATTATTATTACTTTTGTAGTTTGTTATCTTTATGATAATGAAGTCACATCAAATTTAGGTTCAAGTCAGTACATACGTTAAATAACAAATAATGTAATAGATGATACATCTGGGATTGACAATAGTTTTAAAAACTTAGAAAACGAAACTGAATGAGCAAATAGAACAAGTACTAGACAAAAAAAGAGTAAAGCTTAGAAACGGAAACTTATAACTGTTACACAAGTTGATAAATAGATTACATAACAATTTATTTTTATAAAGGAAGGGAAGAAAAAGAAATTACATTATAGTACAACCACTACTTTTATCTTCAGTTGTATTAGTTGAGGAAGCTCCTGCTGGTTTTGCAGCTAAAGCGATTCTAGCAGCTTCAGTAAAAACTTCTTTAACACCTCTATTTTTCATTGCAGAACATTCTAAATATCTTAAAGCACCAATTTCTTTAGCTATTTGAATACCAGTTTCATAAGGAACTAATTTTTTTAATTGACCATTTTGATTAAATGCTGAAGTTCCTGTTGAATCAATATTTGATTCAGTATCTTCATTTTGTCTTAAATCAGCTTTTAATGCAACTAAAACTAATTTAACTCCTTCACAATGTTCTAAAATTTCTCCAACCCATTTATTTTTAACATTTGAAAGAGAATCTGGATTATCAATTGAAAAGCAAAGGATGATACAATGAGTATCATTATATGAAAGTGAACGCAATTTATCAAATTCTTCTTGACCTGCAGTATCCCAAAGGGATAACTGAACTTGTTGACCATCAATAAATATATCATGGATGTAATTTTCAAACACTGTTGGTTCATACACTTTTGGGAAATAACCCCTTGTAAAAACATTTAAAAGAGATGTTTTACCACATGCACCATCTCCAAGAATTACTATCTTTCTTTGCACTGCTTTAGGAGCAGATCCACAGATTGCCATGATTATATTATATTTTAATTGATTTAATCTAAAGAGTGTCTGTTGTGTATTTGTTTTTCTCTTTAATTTTCATCATTAAATTTTGAGCAGTAAAAATTGTGAGAAAGTTGAAAGTGCAAATTTGATTCCTTTCTTTTTGTCTTTGTTGGATTTTAAGTATTGTTAATATATAGGACAGAAGATGGGTAGACAATCGACATCCACTCAGGGTGTGGGTAGACGCAGACAGAAGAGAACTTCTAGTAGTAGTCGAGATGATGCTTTGGAACAAAACCCCCTTTTCAGAGCTATCAACACCAATTCATCAAATATTAGAAGTCATGTAAATAAATTGAATCCTTTAGCTGCTGCATTGATTGGCTCGAAAGCTTCTCCTGATAAATTAGATCATGGTCAGAGGACTGATAGAGGGAGATACAGAGATCAAAGGAGAGAACGTCGTAGTGAGGAATTGAAACAATATAATCATCAACAACAACAACAACAACAACAACAACAACAAGAACAACACCATGTGAAGTCAGCAAATGGAAGAGGTAGATATAAAGAACGCGAGAGGAGATATAGCAATGAACAAGATCAAGATCAACATCAAGATCTAAATCATCAAAAACCATATAAACAACAAATAATACAGAAATCAAATTCACGACAAAGGAATGGTACTAATTCAGTTAGTGCAAATAAACAATTGCCAGGAAATGAATTAGCCGCTGCCCTTGGAATCAGAAGTCCAGCAGAATCAGTTAGAAACACAAATCCAACCTTAACTACCAAGAATCAACCACAACAACAATCACAACGCATTGAGAAAACTCCAAACATACCACGTGCACCTCAAGCAGCGCAAACCGTCAGTAACAACAAAGGGAGTAATATGTCTGTATTGAGCTTCAAAAATGCGTCACTAGTGCCGTTTCTGCGAGTGCGTAACTTAGCTCTTGGTGTGACAGAAACTGATATCAGTCATATCATGTCAAGGTTTGGTGTTATTGTAAAGATTTTAACAACTCCTGGCAGAGGTTTTGATGAAAGTGTGACCGCAGAGCTATTTTACGTGCGACATGATGACCTGTTACGGGCTAAGAAAGAGTTGGATGGACGTATTGCTGACGGTAGAGTGTTACACGTGGAAGTAGATACAAACAGTGTAATAATCAATTCAGAGCGTCTATGGCGAGAAATCCTCGAAGAAGTGAGGTTCCATAAAAGTGAGTTCCTTAGAAACCAGGGTGTGACGACCCAATCAAACACTGCCATTGCCAACACTAGAGTTTGATATGTATATTCATCGTTTTTTACATCTTTTAACCATATAAACAGTTTAGTGTATAACATATTGGCTTACGTAACGCTATGTAAAATTAAAAGAAAATTGAAAAAATTTGAAAAATTTAAAAAAAAATCTCCGTTTTTTTGATGTCGAACCTGGAATAGTTCAACAAAGGGAGTAAATAATAGGACAAACATTAGATGCTGGCACTTACACAATCATTTAAAGGTCTTTATGTCCAACAGACTCGTTCGGTTTCTGTTTTAGCCCGTCTTACGCCGCCTAGTGACTCCAAGAACCGTGTCAAGCGTGTTGGTCGAGGTCCTGGTTCAGGTCTTGGTAAAACTTCTGGTAGGGGTCAAAAAGGTCAAAAGGCAAGAGGATCAGTTCCAAATTGGTTTGAAGGTGGTCAAACTCCTATCTGGAAGCTATTTCCAAAGCGTGGGTTTTATAGACATCAAAAATTAGAATTAAATGAAGTTAACCTTGATCGTATTCAAGAATTTCATGATGCTGGTAAATTAGATTTTCTTAAAGATGGTGAAACACTGACTATGAAACACATGAAAGATATTGGAATTATTTCAGGATCTATGAAAGATGGTGTTTCTATTTTAGGAGGTGGTAGTTTCAAATATAAATTGAAAATTAATATCGAAGCTACAAAAGCTTCAAAGCAAGCCGTTGAAGCAGTTCAAAAAGTTGGAGGAAATATCAGTTCACGTTATTATTCAAGATCTTTAGGTTACAGAGTACATCACTCTCCAACATGGTTTATCGAAAATAAAGGTTATTTACCACTTCAAGCAAGACCAATTGCAAGAAGAGATATCCTATTCTATTCCGATGAGGCAAGAGGTGGTTACTTAACCGATTCTGAATACATTAAAAACATCACTGTTGGAGGTACAAAATCAAAAACTGTCATCAAAAAGAGTGCTTTAGATCTTGAAATTGAATCTGCTGAAATTAATCAACAATCCACTGAAGCAATTAAATCCTTCTCTAATAATAAAATCATTTCCTTAAAAGATTTGAAACTTTAAATCATGGAAAGAAAATAACACATGAGTATTTAGTACGTAAATATTTGCTTAAATAATTCTTTAGTTTCTTGTAAATAATTTCTATACACATTTAAGTTCGAGTTTACTTTTTTATTACTATTTGTATTCCAATTTTATAAAATTGTACACATACATCATACACACATATACTCATAACATATATTTTCGAATACTAAAGCTTCATGTACACTAACAAACTCTAAACGTAATCACCATCCCTTTGCGTGATAATTATCGTTAATGCTAACATCAAAACTCTCAAAAGCTCGAGTACGCCCAATGTTTTCCTTATGCTTCTTTGTCATTTCTCCATTTGACATGGTACGCAATTTGTTATTACCCATGATACCATTTGCAATAATATTTGATTCACCATCACTATTTTCTGAAGCCGTTGAATCATCGGATAAATAAGCTGTTGATACGTTAACCCCAAATAGCTTATTTTCATTACTTAACGAATCCATTAAATTTAGTGGCAACTCTTTAGTAAGTAATTCTAGCTTTGCAGCACGTTTATGAGTAATTCCAGTGGAGCTCAGAATTGAATTTGACGAGGATTTAATCTTTTGAATTTCCACATTTTTTCTTTCAAGTTCCCATTCTTTTTCTCTTTCCTTTTGAACTTCTCGTTCTCTTCTAATTTTAGATCGAATACCTGGAATATCAATAGACGAAGTGCTTGTTTTCACACTTGATAAAGTTTGATTAGGTGCATCATGTGATTCTGAGTTACCAAGCATCGCTAAATTTGCATCAGTAAGCTCCATACCATTAACACCATTTCCTTCTTCTTTGATGGTTCCATTTTGAACCTTCCTTTTATTATATTGATCCCACATTAAATTATTATTTTTCGTTGGAAGAAATATATGGGTTGAAAGAGCAGTTGGTAGAAGCGTTGAAGCAGTAGGAGGTGCATTAGATCTATGAAATTTATCAGTGGTCGGACGACGATTCGATGCAAAGTAGGAGGTTAAAGAAATGGCAGATTTATTCATTATATTTGTTAACCCATTCATACTACTCCCTTTCTTACATGGCTTTCCATTAGATCTTGGGGACGTGGAATGGGCTACTGAATAAGCCTTTTTTGACTCGATTATTGAAACAACAGGATCTGTTTTTATGCCTGATAATTCTTCAGTATCAATCATTTCGTTAAAAGTTGTTGTATGGACTTGCATTTTTGGAGAGAAAAGCAACTTCGGATTAGTATTACCTTTGATTTGCTCATTATCAAGCTTCATTGCCAGCCATTTGGATATTTTTTCCATTATCATTACTTGGATTAAAGCTATCGTGAGTACTCATAAGGTTATTATTAACGTCTTCAATCTTTTTATTTTTCAGAATTCTAATTTTACTAGTGTTGTGATTACCATTAAACAATGATTTTCCATTATCAACTGAAGTTGTCGGGCCTTTCTCTTTTACTAATTGATCAATGAAAAGCCCACTTAATAAACTCTTCTTCAATACAGGCTTTCTTTCTATTTCATCTCCAACACCTTCATTACTATCTTTTAATTCTTGCGATAAAGGAATTGAAGAAATTTTATTAACTTCAACTTTTTTGAAATCTAAAACATCATCCGGATGTTCATCATCACTCTCAGAAATAGATGACCAATCACTATCATCCATCCATTCTGAATCATCATCAGAAGAAACAAACACCACTGTTGTTCTTTCCGTATGATTATTGGTCTCACCACTCAAAGAGTCGATATTTTCTCTTTTGCTATCACCGTCTGGGTTAACTTTTGTTTTCGTATCATTTCTTGAAAATAATGAAGTTCTAGAAGCTGGGTTTGATATAACAGAACTTATTGATTCAGTAGATTTAACAGGATCTTTATGTTTAGGTTTATTAAACAATGATCTTTCTCCTGGGGTTTGTTCAACTTTTGATTTTTCTGGTACTACCGCTAAAGGTACTTCTAGATTAGTATGCAGTTTATGAACATTATGAGTAAAATGCAAATGTGAATGACCATGAGGTAAACATGGGTGGATATTACGATGTGAATTTTGTTGAGAAGAGTTTTGATTTGATCCCATAGAAGATAAAGGAGAAATCTTTCCTATATCCACTTTCATCTGTGATGGCTTTCGAGATACAGGAGCACCAAACAATGATTTTGTTGGTTGTTGTTGTTGCTGTTGAAAATGATTATTTTGTGAAAATTGTTGATGGGGTGTCTTTAAATTAAGACCGGAATGAGATACTGCTATCCCATTAGTAGACTTTGTTGTATTCTTTGTTAAATCATTATTTGAGTCTACTATTGCTCCTTTTGTTTGTGTGCTGGATTGATTATCAATTTTTTTGAATAAACTATTGACAGTAGAAGATAATTGAGGTTTCAGTGTTGGATCAATATGGGGTTTCAAATTTTTACTTCGTATCTGTTGTTGTTTATGACAATTTCTTTCCCCACAAGGACTCACTGATGATTCTGGGGATGAATTATTAAAAAAGAACGTAGTATTTCTATGTTTTATAGGCCGTCTTTGATGGACGATCATTTCTTTATTTAAACGTCTCCAAACTAAATTTTCCAATCGTCGTCCGTCTTCAATATAATCACCTGCAGCGGATAGACATTTCATTAATTCAAAAAGATTAATAGGAGTATCTTTTGAAGAGCTTTCATTAGAGTTTTCAGAAATGATATTAGATCTTGTTATGAAACTAGTTTCATTTGTCGAACAAGGACGTTCTAGATCATGTTTTGATGCCTTGAATGACATGGGGAGTCCAAACTCTCCTTTTACAAGGGCTTCAGTGTAATCTGTTGCCTTGAAGTACATGGTTATGTCCTTCTGCTGCTTCTAGTGGCGCTTATACGGCTATGTTATTATCAACGGACTTTTAACTAAGGTCATTCTTTTTCTGCTTAAAGTTTTTCCGCTTTTCGGACTTGACAATTTTTAAATTTGTAAAAAGTTGTTTTACGAGAGAGTTATATTTCTATACAGGACTAGCACTAGTTGAGTCGACTTAGAATCGAGTTAAGTGATTTCAGGGGATCATTAATATGGGTTGATTTAGCATCTTCTGTTGAATTTGAGATTGAACCTAAAGGTGGTGCTAGAGCAGGAGCTAAAACTGCATCACTGTCGAATAAAACGGTTTCTTCTTCTGAAGCAAAGCTAACCTTTTTTGCACGATGTTCGTCAATCCCATCAAATGCTCTCTTAAGACTGGCTTTACCAATATGATTATTGCTTTTATTAATGCTATTTTTATCATCATTTTCATTTTCATTTTCAGTTTCATTTTCATTATTATTTTCATTATTATTATTATCATCATGATTTTCCTCGTCGTCAGATATATCGTACTGAGGAATATCATCATCAGAATTGTTACCATAAGTAGGAACACCATCATCTTCAACATTGTTTTCATGACCATCATATCCATGAACATCAACAAGTTCACTTTCTAACAACGCTTGAGTATGTGAGTTTAAATTATTTTGCATATTATTTGTATCAGTTTTATTATTATTATTAGTAATATTCTTTTCTTCTTTCTTTTTAAGTTGTATTTTAGTATTATTAATATCAGCTAATTTTTGTTCATCAAGCATTATCCAATCATCCAGTTCTAATGCTATTTTCTTTAAATCTGATGATAAACTTTTTCTTAAATCAGTGATTTCTGATCCTTGATTTTGAAGAGATGTACTTAACATTATTAATTGTTTCATATCAGTTAATGTATCAGATTTAAGAGCAACTGTAGTTGAAGTATGAAATTTAGAATAATTCAATTTAAAGGATTTTGCTAATTTATCTAATTTATTATAATTATTAACAATAGATGTTAAATCATTTGGAATACCTTCAAATTTTATATCATTTATTGGTGTAGTTAAAGTTAATGAATTATTATTTTTTAATTTTGGTTTATTTAAACCATTTTCTAAAATCTTCATCAATCTATCAATGGGGCTTGAATCAAATATTTTCCTTTGTTGCCAAATATCTAAAACTCTTTTACATTTTGAAATTAAAAAGGTTGATCCATTATTTGCGATAACTTCAAACATTTTATCTAAAATTGGTTCAAAAGAATTAATATAATTACCATATTTTCCAATATTTTTTTTTGAAAGTTGAATTATATCATTTGCAAGGTAAAACATTGATAATAAGTAATCATCATTAGAAGAATTAGAAAACATTGACATCCATAAATCAACAATTTGTGGAGCATAACGATAATGAAATAAACACCATTGTGATGTTGACTGGATCGATTGGCCAGTATTATTAAGTGTACGTAGTTTCGAAAGAGCCTTTTCTTCAGTAAAAGACATGACTTCTGTATTGTATTCACCTATAACTGTCACTGTTCTTCATCCAGAATATGGTTAATTTCTCTCTTTTTGTTCTCTTTTTTGTATTTAAAAAATAAAAAATATTTCGTTTTCAAAGTGGCGCGCGAGCGATTCGAGTTGAAAAAAAGACGAAAGACAAAACACCTTTAAACAACTACAATTGATAAAGATAATACTAAACATACACTACAATGGCAGATAAATTCCCTGAAATTAACGTTGATGCAACTTCAGAAGGTCAAGGCCTTGATGGTGATTTCCTTCAAAGAGAAAAGGAACTTCTTGGTGATGAATTCGATTCTCAATATCCTCCAGTTGGAGAAGAAGAAGATGATGATGATGAATTTGATGAACCTCAAACAGCATCAGCATCATCACCATCTGATACTCCACTTCAAAATCAAAATGAGCAAGATTCTTCAATTACAGAGAAACCAATTGAAAAAGTTGTGAATCAATTTGAAAATCTTAATTTAGATGAATCTACTTATATTCAAGAATGGGAAGAAGCTAGAAATGCTGAAATAGCAAAGAGAGATGAAATTGCTGATAGAAAGTTATCAGATATTAAACAAGAAGCTCAAAAGTCATTAGATGATTTTTATGAAAGTTATAACAATAAGAAAGATGATTCAGTTAAGGAAGCAAAAAATGCAGAAAATGCATTCTTGGAAGAAAGAGATAATAAAGTTTCTGATAAACTTGTGTGGGATAGTGTTGTTGACCTTTTAAAGTTAAGTAAAAATAGTGATGGTGTCGATGACGAACTTTATAGAGACAAGAGGAAATTCAGAGATGTTTTATTAGCATTGAAAGGAAAGACATCTGTTCCAGGTAGTGTTTAAACCTGCGTATCCCCCTTCTCCCCTAAACTATCTATCTATTTAAAACTATATGTACTACAAAATTTAAAGACTTACCTTTAACCGCTGAATTCTTTGTACCAGATTTAAAAGGTTTGCCGATATCGCATGTAAATCCTTATCAACGAAGGACTAAATTTTCTCACCCCTCCCCTAAATTACAAATAAAGAGTTTATATTACTTTACATGTTATATATTTCACACGTATTCCTCTTGTGTTGTTACACCTTTCATTCACTTTAAATATGCAGTAAACAGAATGCAACTTTTTTTTTTCTTTCTCTCCTCAATTTTTCTAATCTGCTAATTTAT
>JAJLVG010000389.1:0-18029 GCA_030564585.1 Martiniozyma abietophila
ATTTTAATCAAGATCCAAGTAAATTATCAACTAAATATTTAATTGATCCATCAGTTTGTGATAATGAAGATCATAATATAACATTTACAAAAACAATAACTGAAAGAACAGGTAGATCTGAACAAGTTTATAATAATAAAACATTTGCAAGGTTAGTTGCTGGATCAATTGTTTTAAATAAAACTCATGATAAAGTATTAATGATTAGTTCAACAAAACATAAAGATAGATGGGTATTACCAAAAGGTGGAATTGAATTTGATGAATCTAAAAATTTTAGATTATCAGCAATGAGAGAAACTTGGGAAGAATCTGGTGCAATAGGTAAAATTACAAAAAAATTACCAATTGTTGAAGATCATAGATTTTTAAAAGAAATTGAAGTTAATAAACGTGGTAAAGATATTGATTTAAATATTGAAGGGACAAAAATTCCAAGATCAGAATTTCATTTTTATGAAATGGAAATTAATGAATTATCACAAGAATGGCCAGAAATGAATAAAAGGGAAAGAAAATGGTGTAATTATGAAGAAGCTAAACATGAATTGCATAAATCTAATCGTCCGGAATTATTAGAAGCTCTTAATGATTCTGAGATAGCAAAAAATGCTGTTAAAGTTAAATATGATCTGCATTCAAACATTTTATTAGATGCCGAACCTGAAAAAGATGAATATTAGGATTGGAAAATAGGATTTTAATATAATCGTCTTATTCTATTACTGTATTACTTACTAACCTTTTATTTTTAATGTCGTTTTTAAAATTGTTTTATTTTATCATCAGTCAGCTTTTTATTCTTTTCTATATTACTAAAATTATGACTTTGTTACTACACATGCAGTTTTTTTTTTACTTATTATAAAATATCATTGATCAAAGAGGTCACAATTGAAGTTACTTTTAACCAAGGAAATTTCCCATCATGCTTTGTAACATATTTGTTTGTTTTCGAACAACAGTAACATCAAAATAGAATTGTCCAATAATATTAACCTTTTCTAACAACCCATCATACGATTTCAAGACATTGTTGTAATTTTGGAATAAGAGAACAAAATATTTAGAAGTTTCAGGACCAGCCTTTTCAATTGTTGCAATTAAAAGTTGAAGGTAATTTAAAAGTTTATGATTATTAATATCTTGACTTTGGTTATTAACATTTATGATTGATAAACCTTTGACCTCGTTAAATTGAATCGATGTACCATGTTCTTGTAATTTTAATAACATTGAATCAAATGATGACTTTGCCAATTTAACATCTTTTAATAAAATGTAAGAAATCACTAATCTAGCAACATAAGTACTAAAATTAGATTCATCTTTCTCTTTTAAATATGTATTGAATTCAAATTCAGTAATTAAAGGAATAGCATTTTCATTTTTACTTAAAATGAGAAGGTTTTCAGCTTTATTAACTAAATCTGATTTATCATTATTAAATAATTTTGATCCTAAAAGAAAGTTAATTTCAGAATATCCAATACTTTTAGTTTTTGTTGTTTCAAACTTTTGTGTCTCCTTTGATAAATTACCAATATTTATATCATTATCAGGAATTGCTGATAAAATATTTGTAATTTTTAATAAGTCTTCCTTCAAAAACTGATCATTTGGCTTTTCAGCTTGAATAAAAATATCAAGCATTTGATAATAAAGTGCAGCAGCTTCATCGTATTGATTATGTTCAATCAACATCATAGCAGCATTGTATATCAATTCAGTTGCAGCATCAAAGTTTTTACTGATCACGAATCTGTTACTAATTGATAATATAGTTTGTTGAGCTTCATAATATGAGCCATTTTCAATTCTTTCTTTGAATCTAGCAAGAGATTTTGATAGTTTCCTTTGAATCAATTCTGTACTCATTTCGTTATAATGTATAGTTTGATGTAAAAGAAAATTAATCTACTTTATACAAAGAGCTATAAAACCAATTAATATCTCAAATTTTTCGTGGCAAAAAAAATGCTTCTTCTTTGAAATGCTTTTATGCTCAGCAAACAGGACACTCTAGACCATATCGAAACTGACGCCAAAACTGAGTGGCTGTTCCTGTAACGGCATAACATCCAGAACCGCAAATTATACGGCATGACTCTTCTTTTCCTTGAAAAATTTCACCAAATATAACAACTGTTAGAGGAAGGAACGTTCCAATCAGTACTTGTCGTTGAGTTTTATTGACAGATGCAAATGACCAAAACCACCAAAAAAGCTTTGGAAGAGATACTGTTGTAGTCTTAATAACACATAAAACAGGGAATTCCATTAGTAGTAATTCTTGATGTAAAAAGAAGCAGTATGCATCTATATTATGTAACTCAAACGTTGTTAACGTATTCCGATTTTGAACCATAACACGAGCAAATAGTCTACCAAGAGTAACTAAAGATGTTTCATTACGCTTTGTTTGTATAATTTGTCTTTGAACTAATCGTTGAATATGCTTTTGAATCTGTGTCTCACTTATTCTTCTTTCTAAGCTTACACCTTTCAATGCTTTACACATTTGCATCGTACCAATCGGAGCTATAACTATTTGCCTCGTTTGTACTGAGCTCACACGTAAATATTTGAGATTACTGAAACTAACTGTTAATGATTTTATTTGCTTTTTAGATATTTCTCTAAAATGTAACTTAGCAGTGAGTTCTATATCCAATCCTTTGAGTTGTGGTGGGAGATTTATCAATGCCTCAAGTAATTGTTGAGACTTTCCAGTATTAAGTTTGAAGTAACTCAATCTAGTAAACTTTTGAACCATACAAAACCATGAATTATTAAATGGAATCATATCTCCTCCCCATGGGTTGATTTTAATTGGATTTTCTTTAATAGTACGCTTTGCCACTGTTTTGTTTTGAAAATGGACTAATTTTGTAAATGTTATCACTGCAATTGGTATTGATTGTCGAGGAGACTGCTTGTTATCATTATACACAACTTTAAAAGGCAAACGTTGGAATACCAAATCACCTATCTTTTCACCGATTTCAGAATTTGAATTGTAAAAGTTAAGACCTTCATTAGGAGTGACTAATTCAATAATGTGTTGAAGGATTTCCTTTGGTAATGCAGCAATGTTCATACAATGAATTACTTATTCATTCAAGGGTGCTCAGCAACAGTTTCCTTTTCCTATTTAATTGTGCAAACACAATTTTGAATATATTTTTCGCGTGTCCCAACAAACGAGCTTTTTCCTCTCTCTTTTCACTGTTAATCTAACAAATATACCACACGGTTTAACCTGGTTTTGAAACAGTAGATTGAAAGGAAGGGAAGGATATGACAGATTCTGTTCATCTGATTAATGAGAATAAAGAATTCAGTGATAGCTTAGTTCCTTATATCAATAAATGTTACGATTCTTTAAAGGATAATGGACTCAATTATCATATTGTTTCAGTTTTTGGTTCTCAATCATCTGGTAAATCAACTTTACTTAATAGGCTTTTTGGAACTAAGTTTGATGTTATGGATGAAATGAAAAGACAACAAACTACAAAAGGTATTTGGTTTTCTCATGCTAATCATATTGCAACTTATAAAACAGATTCAAATGTTTCTCCTAATGATTCAAATATATTTGTTTTAGATGTTGAAGGTGCAGATGGTAGAGAAAGAGCTGATGATAAAGATTTTGAAAGAAAAGCAGCATTATTTGCATTGGCTACTTCTGAAGTTTTAATTGTCAATATTTGGGAAAATCAAGTTGGTTTATACCAAGGTGCTAATATGGAACTTTTAAAAACTGTTTTAGAAGTTAATTTATCTTTATTTCATTCAATTAGACAAAAATGCCTTCTTTTATTTATTATCAGAGATTTTACTGGAGCAACAACCATTGAAAATCTTGGTAATACATTAACATTAGATATGAACAAAATTTGGCAATCATTAAATAAACCTGAAGGAGCAGAAGATGTTCAATTGAATGACTTTTTTAATTTAGAATTCTTTGCAATTGGTCATAAAAGATTTCAAGAGGATCAATTTGAACTTAATATAAAACAATTAGGTGATGAATTTATTACTGAAAATAAAATATTTAAACCTGAATATCATCGTGGTATACCAATTGATTCGTGGGCTTTATATTCTGAACAAATTTGGAATCAAATTGAACAAAATAAAGATTTAGATTTACCAACTCAACAAATTCTTGTAGCTAGATTTAGGTGTGATGAAATAATGAATAATGCTTATCAAAATTTTGAAATTGATTTCAATGAAACAGATTTCATTACCATTGATGATGAGCCAATTAAAGTTATCGAAGAAATTAACAGGTTAAGAAATGAAGCTGTTGAACTTTATGATTTACAAGCAGCTCGTTATACTTTATCTGTTTATAATGAAAGAAAATTGATATTGTTAAATAAGATTGATTTAATTTTAAAAAAGATTTATGATTCACAAGTTCAAAAGGTAAATAATCAATTTTTATTAAAATTACCGAAATTAATCACTAGTTCAAAAAAGGCTGATAAATTAAAATCATATAATGATATCATTTGCCAAATTGTTAAAGATTTAATCACTGAGTATAAAAATAATGTTCAAATGTTTGAAATTGATGATTTTTATTCAACTGAAAACCTTATTGATCAATTTGAAACCAAATTAAATGACGAAGTTAAAATACTGAAATTAAAAGAACAGAAAAATCTTATCTCAAAAATATCAAAATCTTTCCATAAAAAATTTAAAGAATTCACTATTGATACACTTATCCATCCAACTGAATCTTGTTGGGATGATATATATGATGAATTTTTCAAAATTCAATTGAAATTATTACAAAAGTTTATTACTGGTTTAAATCAATACGATTTTCAACTTGGGTTAACGGATGATGAAAATATTGAGACTGCTCAAGAACTCAAAAAACTTTTTTGGATTAAATTTAAAGATATAATTCATGAATTTTTAACACAAGATAACGTATCTCGTATTCTTAGAAATAAATTTGAAGATTTGTTCAAATATGATGATGATGGCCTTCCTCGTATTTGGAGTACGTTCGATGAGGTTGATAAACAGTTTACTGATTCAAAGGCCCTAACAATGAAATTTCTCCCCCTTTTGAGTGTTGCTAGACTAAAATCGGGTGAAGAAATCATACCTGATATGGATATTTCTCATCAAGATCATTCTGATTCTGATGATTCTGATTCTGATGATGATTATAATGGTTATAAACATAGCCATGTATTTGGTCATCTTTTAACAGCAAAGCAACAATCGAAAGTTCAGACTAGGCTAAAGAAAGAAACTGATGCAATTTATATTGAGGCTAAAAGATCAATTGTTGCCAATACAACATCAATCCCATTTTATGTTTATCTTCTTATTGCATTCTTAGGTATGAATGAATTTGTTTTCGTTCTAAGAAACCCATTCTTGCTTTTGTTGGCTATATTATCATTGACTGGTTTATATTTTCCTTATAATATGCAGTTGCTAGGGCCTATGTTAAGTGTCGCAACGGCGATGTTTGATCAGTCAAAGGTTCTCGCCAAAGAAAAATTAAAAAATATGTTACTGGATGAAAGTGAAATGAACAAACCTTTGAAGAAAACACTTTCAGATGAATCAATTGAACTTCAAGATTTGAATGAGGTGAAATCAAATATCTCATAGATTTTCATGACCTTGTAAATACAAAAAAAAAGAACTTCATCTCATCTTAATATTATTTAACTATTAATAAAAATTGAGATAAAACGTAAAATTAAAATTGAATTTATTATATATATAGATCGTTTCTAACTCAAAACATCTTCTTCGTAAGCTTCTAGCTCAATACTGCCTTCCATACTATTAAAAGCATCAAAATGAATAGGCCTGTGCAGTTCGTGATAAAATGGTAACGGATCGTCAACCTTTAATAAGTATTCCATCTCATCACTCCAAGAATTTGAAATGAACGAATAATTCCATAAATCTGAATCAGGTACAACAAAATAACCTTTAAATTTGTCTGTTAGTATTAAAGGAGTTTTAACTCGATAATCATCCGAATAACCAGTTAAAGTAACTGAATTTCCAATGGCATCCCTATTCTTCAATCCCCAATTTAATCCATTTTTTGTAACTGAATGAGACGTTAATGTAATTGAACCTGGAGTAAACGAAACTGATAAAACACTACATTTTTTATCCCAGTCAAATTGATCCAACATTTTAGCATGTGTAATTAACTCTGAGCATGAGTCAACATCATTCTCAATTCCTGATGGAATGGTATGGATCCATCCTAAAGGTTCCAAATCTTCTAAAGATTCAAATTCCGGACATTTTAGTGGAAACTCAACATGATGGTTATCCCCAATTTGAGGAACCATGACAATTGCACGAACTTCTTTAACTTGGTTATTATCATTTGGAGATTTTCCATAAATATAACCAGCAATTTGAGTTCTTGAATCGGCACACATTAAATATCTTGATAAAAGATTTTTTGGAACAACAAAAGCATTATTTTCAGCATCAGCCAAGTCTCCAGATTCAACGAAAACTTTATCAATTCTCATTTGTAACATACTTGAAGTTAATGCACGCTTTCTCCAACCTGCTTTTGATTCAAATTTCTCTCTTTCATGCTCAGTAGTGGTGACAGTGATAATTTCCTCACCATGGACATTAACTGTTCTAACTTTTGTAGCAATTTGTTGACTTTCTTCCCCTTCCATTTTAATTGCTTTTTGACCTTCAATTTCTGCAATTCTTTGCCTTTTAACTGATGGCGCTCTTATATCTTGACCTAAAATAATATCTCTAATTTCATTATCAGTCAAAGCATTGAGATTAATTTTGTATTTATCAGCATAATCAGTCAATATCATATCTGCTAATTGTGCCTCAGCATCTCTCCATTGCTCGTCTGATAGAGTTGGCCATAAATGGTATTCTTTGGTAGTAATCGAATTAGTTGGTCTCAAAATCAATTTAGTCTTTTCTTGATTTATTTGTAAAGAACGCATCAAAACAATTAATCTGTTAAATGCTGTAAATGATGAGCATGTATTCATCCAATCATCATAAATATTAAATAATACCATTTGAGATTCTTTAGCAGTATTAACAATATTAGAAAGTTTATCAATTTTCAAAGCAGAATCAAATGGTAAATGTAGTTCTGTTGGTCTAATAGAAATATTTGGAAAGTCTAACATATGAACCTCCAATGGATCCAATAAACCTTTACGAGTTAAAATAATTTGTTTGGGTTGCTCTTCTTTGGGCAAAGATCTGATTAATGCGGCAACTTCTTCGGCTGATTTCCATTTAGATAATTGACTTCTTTTAGATTTCCCTTGGAAGACTGAGCTATGAATAACCTTTAAAAATAGTTGCCCAGTTCTTGGATTAAGCATAAACAAACCACCATTCAAAACTTTGACAGCCGAGTTTCCTTCTGATGTACTATGAGTGATAACTCTATAAACATTGACGTCATCAATAAACATTTTATTATCAGCGTTAAATAATTCAGCATAGTTACTTGAGCTTAAGAAAGCTTCTTGAGGTTGGGCTTGATATAATTGTAAACCTTTTCTGATACGCTCTCTTAAAACATACATTGCAGGGTTTGCTTTCATTATCGTTTTCATTGCTTTCTGAACTAATTCTTTCAACCCGGGAAACCAGTTACCATAAGCATCATACATATTATACGATAGATCGACTGCAATAACTATACCAGTACTGGATGGATAGATACTAGTATTATCAGTTGTGTAATCAAGAAATTTCGCTCTTGCATAACGAGAAATATCATGAGAATCATAATCACCATACCTTAATTGGATATCGATCCAGAATTTATCAGATCTAAGGACATGCATAGAATCATTTGAATCAAATAACAATGAAGGTTTGGAACAATTCCATTGGGTCGAACTTGTAAGGAGGATATCTGCAGTTGATGAATTCATTTTATAAGATTTACGAGGATGAATTGGTAACTTTTCAACGCCATCGATTTGAAGCTCGTCAAGATGATTATCTAAAACTTGGCACATATCGACTACCAAACTCTCATGAATTTTCTGCCAAAGATGGGCCCTAAAAATCTGAATTAATGAAATTTTCAATGTCGGAATTTTACCATGTAAAAAAATACCTGTCAAATCTAATTGAACCAAGAAACCCACATAAACATTGGCTCTGTTGATTGTAGGTGACCACCATAAAGTAAATCTTCTATTCGGAATTTGTGATAAACCAGAACGTTGAGCATTTGTTAATTTCTTAAACTTCATAGTGTCTTCAAATCCAGATGCTTTCTCCCAAAATAATCCTTCCCAGGACTCAAATCCAGTACCTTTAAAAAGTGTATGTTCTAAAATAGTTTCAATACCACCGAGAGCTTGGATAACATCTGTACGATAAGCATTCAAGTTCCATAACTTACCATCGTGTCTATCAGATAACCACCAAAAAGGATTGAATCTAGTAAGACTGAATTGCTTAAATTCTTTCCTAACTCTATACCCTTTGTCAACTGCCAAGGTTTGTCTATCTTTTTGAAACAATGTACTGAGTCTAGGTAAACCTCTATCCCAACAATCTTCTAAATCTTCAAATGTCAATCTCTTTTTGAGTTGTTCTGCTTCCGACCGTTTCAATGAAAATTCACTCCAAACTCTTTGCGAATCCAAAAATTCGTTTTCCCAGGTTGTGATGTATCTAAATATAGTTGGGATTAATCTTTCATCATCATGAGTCATACCAACACGGAAATGTGTGATACCAGTTTCTGTTTGTTTTGACCATCTTAAATCTGAGGCTGGAATCAGAATATGGGATGCACTCAACATACCTAAACCACCAAGTTCTTTGGGAGTATAAAACACAGCGGGTGGGAAACGTGATGGCATCTTAGAATTCAACCCAAGTTTAATCCTAGTTTGAACTTTAGTCTCAGATTTAACCAATAAATCAAGTAAAGGTTCTGTTCCAACTATAGCTTCTCTGTAATAAACAAATAATGATAAAACAGCTGTGTTCCATCTAGATGCAATTTTGACAAATGGACTAGAACCTGCGCTCATTAAAATTTGCTTAATACGATTTTGGAATTTTTCGATATCTTCATTAGTGACTTGTAAATATGCTTTAGCAGTGCATTCTTTGGTTTCTTCGTCAACTAGATCCCAAACTCCATCTTTTGAAGGTTTACTTTCTTTTGCCCTAGAATTTGGTAAAATTCTGACTTCAAATCCACACATGGTAAAAAGCAAATTTGGATTATCTTTGGAATAAACTGATGCTAGAGTATCTTCCCATTTCAGATTAATTAAAGATGTCGGAATTCTTCCCTCAATTTCCCAAAAGCACGCACGACCAAGATGGACATCATTTCTCATTAGTTTCATCCTACAATCTTTTGGCCAACATTTTCTGTTGTTATAACCAACAACATATTCAAAATTTGAGTCAGGATTTTCAGATAAATAATCTTGAATCAAATCAACAGATTCATCTTTCTCAAATCTGAAAAATATGGTAATTTTATCGAGATAACGAAGGTAAAGTCTAATTGGTGACTTAGTTTGCGTTTCTAAATCTTCAAACTCTAAAAAGCTATTAGGGGAATTTGGAGGTCCCGCTATTTCATTTGCTCTATCAATACCAAGAATCATTAAATCCACATTCAACGCATAAAATTGATAAATAAAAGATGCAAATTGTAAACCCCTTATTAGACCATACTGATTTATATGATTCATATCTTTATAATTCAAGCTGATATTATTCTTTGCTGTAATATAATCAGCAATGTTTGGATCCATGATTAAACGGAGTAAATGGTTTAGTAAAGTAAAATCAATTTTCTCGGCTAGTTTATTTAGTGTCGTTTGTAAAATGACATTTGATTCACCATTACTTGTTTCCCAAACATTTTCTAGGTTAGTTATGCCTTGACATAATTTGTAAACTAATAAAGGAGGTATTTCAGCATCACTTGGTTTAACCCAATTAGGAAATAATTGACGTTTATCAGATTCATACCAAAGGTATTGATCTAAGTAAGCATCAACAATTTTTTCAAATGGTTCGACACTATAAACTGGCGTTAAATGACTATAGTGATCTAGCATTTCTAAACCAATTTCTTTAAAATTCCTTTGAGTTAAGATTGCTTTCTTAATATTAGCTAAAAATTCATGAGGATTATCATATGCTTGTTCAATCAATGATAGTTCCTGTCTTTCCTGAGCATTTAATCTTGAATTTCCTTGATGAACTTCTTTCAAATTTTCTAAAGCTAAAATCAAAATTTTGGTATCATGTTTATAATTGATAGGAGGAAAAGGAATAGGAACAAATTTTCTATTTTCTAACCAATTAACCATCTGGTTATACATTTCAACACCTTCATCAGCAGAAACATATGGACCTTCCTTTTGATAAGACTTTTGTCTTTCTTGCTCACTTTTAATCCATAACCTGGTTAATCTACCCAAATTTTTCTTTGCAACAGTTTTTTCAATATGAGACCCTTTTTTGATTCTATCTCTATTATAATGTGCAACTGATACCCAGCCATCGGCCTTTGCTTTGATATATCTTTGAATGATTTGCTCAATTGGTTCTGGAAGTCCAGGAACCTTCCATGGTATATTTGCTTTCCAACATCTCCAAGCTTCACTTAAATGTTGTAAAATAGTTTTAGATTTATCCTGTTTTATACCATCAGGAATCATATCCAAAATATCTTTCATGACAGCAGCTCTTAATTCAATATCATAATAAGAATCAACTCTTTGTTTTGTAATTGTTTTAGCGACTTCTTTGTTTTGCCTACCTTCAAATTGACGAGATAAAAGATTTCCTAACCATCTTTCGAGTAATGGGATGACACCTCTTAAAAAGAATAACCAAACTCTCCAAGCAGGTTGCCAAAATCCACAACCGGGACCTTTTCCAATGATTTTATTAAATTTATTGTAAACAACATGTTTTAAATCTTTACATGTTCTAATTTGATGCATGACTTTATATTTATATCTATAAATACCTGTTAAATGACCCATATGATTCAATGCATAATAAATACCATCTGATAATTGATAAGCATCTATATTACCCAATCTATATTGAATATGAGCATCAACAATCATTTTAATCATTCTCAATAATTCTCTAATTAAATGAAAAGCATTACCAAATCTAGATTTTTTTCTTTCTTTTGTACTTAAAGTCTTTGTTGGTTTTAAATTGAAATTATAATCTAAATGTAAATAAGTTAAACCTCTTCTGTGGATTAATAAATTTAACATGTTATGACCTTGTTTACAAACTTGAATACCTGCTTCAACCCAATCAATGGTAGTTTCTTGAAAAAATTTCGTACTTTTCAAAGTTTTCAACAATTTTGGATTTGATTCATTAGATTGTTTAATTGAATGAAGTTCATTTAAAATATTAATTTTAAGAAGTTTTTGATGGGAAACTTTAACTTTAACACGATCATTAGAATCTGCACGTTGTAAATACCAATCTTTTATAAGTGCAACATCTTGAGCTCTAACCATATTTCCACTTCTTGAATTGAAAGGTGAAGATGACCAATAAAGATTTAAAGCAGATTTAGAATTTTCAATTTCAATATCGTCATCTTCTAACAACGGTTTAAAATCATCAGGGAGTTCAAAATTTTCAAATTCATTATTAATTAAATCACCTGATTCTTCATCAAAATCTTTAATTTCATAAATATTTGTAATTTCAGATTTTGGTTTAATTTGAGAATAATCTAAACTAAAATTAAACAATGGGACATCAGGATCATCATCTTTAATAAATAAAACATTTGAATGATGATAATAAGGTAAACTGATTGATTTAACAGAAGAGTTATAAAGATAAGGGAAAGCAACTTTATATTCAGTTCTAATTTTATTTCTAAAAATGATTTTATCAATATCATTAAATTCATTGAAATCTTCATCATCAGGATTTTCATCTTTATATAATGGTTCAAATTTTGGTCCACCAGGTAATGAAACATTTAAAGATTTAGCAGTAATAAATGAATGTTTATCAAAAAGATAAAAAAAATTTGGATCAACAATTTCATTTACAAGAGGAGTTGATAATCTATATAAATTTGCTAACATATCAACATTTAAATTCCATTTTTTATAAGATTCACCATTAACAAATTGTTTTAAATCTATTAAAGGTTTTGGATCATAAAACCAATCAATAACAGAATCATCTTCAAATCCATCAAGTTCAATTCTAATTGGATCCATTGGATCAATTTTATCAATTTGATTCATATAATCAAAAAATGGTTCATCATCATCAAATGGAGGAAATTTTATTCTTCTAAAATGTCTACGATCTCTCTTTTCTTTTCTCATTTGAATCCACATTGTTGCCCATTGAGCTTTATAAATTGGTTCAATAACTCTTGGAATTTCATTAATAAAAGTAATTGCACCACCAGTATGATATAAAACTTTAACATTTTTTGATTTTTCCCAAGGTTGTGGCATATTTTCTAATAATTTTAATAATGCATGAGGCATATATTTTAATGCTCCAAGCATTGATTTTTTTTCTTTATTTAAAAGGTTTGATGTTAAGTCACTATTATCATTAATAATTTTTCTTAAATGTTCAGGTGGCATTTCAAAATTATTTGATGAATGAACATAAGATCCTTTTTTAGTTTTTGAATGTGAAAATCGTTTCTTTTGTGCATATTTCCAATTATTAACTCTAATTTGAAGACTTGACTTTTTTGTTGAATTGTTAGAAGTTGAATTGTTAGAAATTAAAGAAGAAGAAAAAGATGGTGGTGGTGGTGGTGGTGGTCTAGGATGAGAAGATTGTTTAGATCCTATTGATGTTAATAACGGTTTAGTTTTGTTAATTTTTGATGATGATAAAGTTGATTTTAAAGTTGAAGGTGGTGGTGGTGGTGGCAATCTATTTTTTGTAAGAGAAGGTGGAACTGGCTTTTGTTTTTTCTTTGGTGGTTCATTATTTGTAACACCATTATTTTTCTTACTAGATGGTGGAGGAGGAGGAGGAGGCGGGGGTGGAGCCATACGACGTTTTGTGGGTGGCATTTGAATAAGTATTTATACCCTTTCAATGGCAAAATTAGGATGTATATGAATGTTTGTGGCTCTTAATGTACAATAAAACGTATCTAAACTGCGTGAGAGAAAGTATATTAATTTTTACGCGTAAATAGAATTTTTTAAAAAACTTTTTCTTTTTCTCTTTTCAATTTAAAATTTATAAATTTTATTTGTTGATAATATATGCGCCACGTCTTGCATGCGCCACTCGATTATTTGATCATACATTAATACAACAAACACATTTTATATAAAGGAAAGCAAGAAAAAAAGATAGCAAGAAGAAGAAAGAAAGAGGAAAGCAATCAATCTTCACTTAATTCATTAGAAACATTTAATTGCATTCTTGCTTCTCTTGAAATTGCTCTTGCTTCTTCAATTTCTTGTGATGAACCTTGTGTTACATCAATAGCATAATCATAAGCAATTTGCCAATTTTTTAATTTCATATTAAATTTAGCTAACCAAATTCTTGCTTTTATAGTTTCATTAGTAATACCTTCAATTGATTCTTGATTTAAACATAATTTCATATAATTAATAGTTGAATTTTCATCATTTAAAATTTCATATAATGAAGCTAATTTAAATAAAATTATTAAATCTAATTCATTTGAAACATTTAAAGCCTTTTTAAATGCTTTAATTGAATTATTATAATCTTGTAATTTATCATTACAATTACCAACAGCTTGCCACATTCTTTTATCTAAAGGTTTTAATGAACATGCCTTTTGATAATAAAATAATGAATATAAATGCATATCTAAAACTTCATAAGCTTGACCTAATCCATACCAAGCTCTAAAATCTTTTGAATTTGTATCAACAGCTTTTCTATAACATTCAATTGCAGCATGAGAATTTTTTAATTCAACAAATTCATGACCCATTAAAGTCCAAGCACTTAAACAATTTTTATTTAATGAAAGTGCCCTTTTATAATACATTATTGCTTTTTCATGATTAAAATTCATTGAATAATAATTTGCAATTATACAACAAGTTTCTGGTCTTAATAAATCAATATCTTGAGTATAATGAGCTAAAAATGAAAGTTTTGATTTTTTTTCCATAACATATAAAATATTTGAATAAATATCTAATTCATCTAATCTCATTGGATCAGATTTTAATATTAAATCAAAAATATTTTCTGCATTTAAATAATCTAAAGAATTATATAAAATTAAAGCTTTTTGAATTTTTAAAAAGCTAAAATTTGGGAATAAATCAATTAAATTATTTAAATTTATTGAAATTTCATCAGAAGATTGAAAAAATTCTTGATTAATTGTAATTTTAAATATTTGAAACATTATATTAAATGGTTTAAAATCAAAAAATTTTGAATTTTTTTCAAATTTTGATGTTATTAATTGAACTTCATTAAAATTTGATATACTATTTATAATATCTTTCCAACAAGACCAATTAAAAGGGAATAATGATAAAGATTGATAAAAATATTCATGAGCTTGACTAATTTTATTAATTTTAACAGAAATTATACCATATAAATAAAATAAGAAAGGATCATTCAAAGAATTATTATTATTTAATTTAAATTTTTCTAATTCTGTTATAATTTTTGTTAAATAAGGATTTTGAATTTTTTTATCATAATTTGAAAATGAAGGTATAAAATTTGAAGAAGAAGAAGAATTATTATTATTATTATTATTATTATTTGAAATTGAAAATATTGAAGATTGTTGTTGTATAATTTTTTTTTCACCATAAAGGTATAAAGAATATAATTTTAAGAATGTTGCTTTTGAAGAAGTACAATTAATTAAAGTATGTGGAACACGTTCAAATTCTTTTGTATTGAAATAAGTTGAAGCTTGATTAATAAATTGCTGTTCATAAAAAGAATTAAAATCATTCAAATTATTTGATTGTGATTGATATTGTTTTTGTTTTGAATTTTGTTGAAAAACTTGAACAAGATCTTCTTTACTTAAATTCATTGACATTGCAGCTTCTGAACACCATTTTGCTGAAACATCTAAATGAGAATCTTTAAGTGTTTGTGAAGCCTCTGTTAATATAGAATACAGTTGAGGTTTTAAGTCCATCAGAGGATTAAATATGTTTGTATTGTTGTATAAAAATTTAATGTACATTCAATGAATTTGCAAAATATGAAATTTCCGAATTTATTTTAATCGTGTGTCTGACGTAACATGTTACGTACTGTCACTGATTACGTTATACAAATTAAAAAACAAAAAATAAAAAAATAAAAAATAAAATCGGAAATATATCGGTCGTAAGATTCGGCGTTATTGTCTTTTATTTAATCTTTCGGAGAAGTTTTAAAATTTTTCTAAGCCTAAAATTCGGATCGGACGAAAACTTCAAAATAAATAGTTTTTATTGTCTTTTCCCTTCGTATTTAAAGGTTTCTTATTATTAAAACCCGGCCCTATTTTAGTTATAAAATATGCCAAAAGTAATTGAGGATTCAATATTAAAGTTTTTAACTTTTATTTATATGGGGAGATAATCTCGACTATTTTATCATTTGAAATAAAAAATATTAATCATCATAATATCATCATGAATGATGTGACTTTACTTAAACAATTTAAGTAATTTATAAATTTGAAATATAATTGTTCTTGTTCTGATAAATTAAGAAACTAATTCAATCGTTTTCAATAACTGGTAAAATCATATATACAAAAAATTACATATCATTATATCTGTGATTTTAATAAACATTAAAAATAATTAACAAATTTATTCTTAATGCAGTTCAAATGCTCTTTTTTAAGTAATTCTAATTTTTATAAAATTTTAATTTTGTTGTTGTGTAGGAAAGATCAACAATATCAAACAACGTGGATGGACATGGCATGAATTATTGATAAATATTAATATATACTACATATATTTAATATCCGAAAAAGACAACAAAAATTTTTAAAATTAGATCTAGTTAATATCCGAGGAAAGGAATTAACTTTTTTGGTTTTTTATTGTTTGAAAGGGAAATTAAGAAAAAGAAAAAGTAATTAAGAGCTTCTGTCTCTATACAATGCAATATAATTAAAAAGTTTAATTGATGATGTAGAATATAATTGTCTATTATATGTTTAAACACTATAAGACAAATTATGATTAAAAGGGTTTCAAACACAAATGGGTAATTTTACTTTATTTTATTTTACATATCGTAATTTTAAACTTTAACTTTTTTAATCCCACACAATTTTTAATTAATTAATTAAAAATTAATTAAAAACCGAACAATTCTTAGAATTATTGAGCAGCAGTTTTAAGTTTTAAATTTTATTTATATTAATTTAAATAAATTGCAAAGAGATGAACATTTTTTATATTTTATTATTATTAAATTAATAAAATATATTAAAATTTAACAACCAAAAGATTTCGCCCTTTTAATTTAAATTTATATAAATCAGCTCGTTAATCAAATTATTATTTTTGATTTCATATATAAGTACTACAAGAACTCTCATATTTTAATTTTATTTCTTTTATAAAATTATTCATATTTCTAATCCACCTTGAATTTATATTAAATTGATATTATTATTCAATTACTTAATATACAATATACTTTATTAAGATCATGTTTTCAACAGCAATTAATTTAAATAATTGGTTAATTGATGATAATACTACAACAAATTCATTAACAAATAATAAAATTAATAATAATAATTTAAATTATCAATTACCACATAATTATTCATGGAAAGAAGATAATATTGATCATTTTTCTCCTCATTTATTATTTGATAGTTATAATAATATTGAAAATGAAATTACTAATGAAAATCAAAATGAAAATGAGAATGATGATGAAAATAATGAATTTAATTTAAATTCTTTTGGTTCAACAATTTCTTCAACAACAACAATTTCAACTCAATCAGATAATTTTGATTATATTAATGAAATTTCAAATGAAAATGATATTAATAATGAAAATTTATCAAAAAATAATCAATTTTTAACAGATTCAAATTATTCATTATATTCAAATATGGATCCGGAAACTCCGAATTCACAAAATTTTTTAAATTCCAATAACAATAATGAATTAATTAAAAATCATTTTAATAATGATAATCAAATTCAAGATAATAAAGAAATTGAAATTAAAATTAAGAATGAAAATGAAAATGAAATTGAAATTGAAAATTATAGTGAAATTGAAATTGAAAATGAAAATGAAATTAAAAATGAAAAAGGTAGTGAAAAGGGTAGTGAAATTGAAATTGAAAAAAATAGTGAAAATGAAAATATTAATTCAAATGTAAAATCAAAATCAGCTAAAATTAAAAAGCCAATGACACAAAATCAAAGGAAAGCACATAATAGAATTGAAAGAAAATATAGAATTAATATTAATTCAAAAATTGCAAATTTACAAAAATTAGTTCCTTGGATGTCAGATGAAGGAGTTGCATTTGAAGTTGATACTCAATTAGCGAAACAAGTTGCTGAAGCACAAGCAAATGGAAAAAAGCTTAATAAATCAATGATTTTAGATATGGTTACAGATTATTTAATTTTCATAAAATCTGAAAATAATAAAAAGCAAGAAGAAATTAATCAATTAAAATGTGAATTATTAATTTTACAAAATAGTGAAAATGAAAGCAATTAATTAGCTTTTGAAATTATTTACATTTATTATACTTGCATCTATCTACCTTATTCAAGAGTTTATATATATTATCATTTTCCATGATATTGGTTAAGTTTGGTCCTTGTTTTTTTTTTCTTTCCAAGTAGTACCATATTTATTTATTTGGGTATTCCACATAATAGTTGTTTCAAATTATTTGTTTTTTCTTGTTTCTCGTTCTAGTAAGTTTGTCTTTTATCTCGTTGTTCATTTTTTTATTGTTGTTGTTGTGTGTT